>JAHRHZ010000016.1:61485575-61508413 GCA_024137785.1 Ginglymostoma cirratum | reverse complement strand
GTTATCTCACGTAATGTTACAGTTTTGTATTCAACGATAGGACAGAACACCATTGAGCAAAAGACATGAAGATAAAATAGAATAAACTGAACTGTTTCCATATAAAACACATTTCACAGGTGTAAAACTACATGGTGAATTACAATCCTATTTATCTCAAAAACACTCATTTTTAGGACTCACAGCAGAGAGTATTCCCTTCACTTTGACATCTTAGAGGGTCTGAGTTAAATGGGGGCTTTATTTTCCCATCTGTTAGTCTCTTGCTGGAGCCTTTATACCACTCAGCTGAGACTTCCTCAGCTTCAAATAACCTTTATAGGTTTATAACTAAACATTTATCATCTGGAATCTTTAAACTAAATTGCTTGCCTTCAGGTAACATTTTTCTCAATAGTCTCAAACTGCCTCTCTGTCTCAGGGGTAACTGCTTTACGTCCAGCTCCAGCAAGCTATGGGGTTTACCCTAGCCAAAAGCAAAATAAAATCCCTGTCCTTTGGGACAGCACAGTGGCTCAATGGTTATTACTTCTACCTCATAGTGCCAGGAACCCAAGTTCAGTTCCTCCCTCAGGTGACTGCCTGTGTGGAAGATAAATGTTCACCCCATGCCCGCATGGGTTTCCTCTGAGTGCTCCTATTTTCTCTCACAGTCCAAAGGTGTGCAGGTTAGGTGAATTGGCCATGGGAAATTGCTCATAGTATGCAGGCTAGCTGGGTCAGCCATGGGAAATGCAGGGTTACCAGGATGGATTGGGATGGGTCTGGGTGGTATGCCTTTCTCAGGGTTGGTATCTTTGTAACTAGAGAGATTTAAAGCTTAATGAATAAAAGTGATGACACTAAAGTTGATTGACTTAAGTACAAATTAGGCAGAGGGGAAAAAAGAATGGAATGAGAAACAAATAATTGAAACAAAGAAAAAAAAGTTGTCTAATTTTTATATCTCTTAAGACAATTGACGAATTGAAGGAATTAAATTAAAATTTTAAATGACCATTTTCTGGACCAGAGGTGTTGATAAGAATTATTTTTCAGTCAATCTGTACTTTCACAAACAATTCCTAGGCTTAATTTTCTGCACTGTGCTTAATTGGTAATTAATCTTCAAATATTTCCAGGAACATTAATCATCATATTGCTCCAGTGAGAAGACAGTCTAATTGTATTTGTACTAATCAGGTTGAGGAGCTCAAGAACTATTTGAAATGAAAAGAAGCAGGAGAAAACAATATAGCCGTCCATCACTTTCTGATAAATGTGTTTGATTTTGTTTGTAACTCCCGTCCCCTACACAGACCTCCTTCACTGATGTCCCTCTTAACGTTAAACTCTCTGTCCCTTCCTGTTCCACTTAACATCTCTTTACCTCATATGCTTTTAATTTATTGCCCCAACTTTAGTACAAAGGTTACAACACAGAGGGACTTATTCACCCTGTCAAATTCATTCGAAATGTATTTGTCATTCTGAGAAATTGTTTGAAACATCATATCTTCACCCAAAAACTACCACTGTTTGTTTAAAACCTATTCACACAATACGTTTTGGTGTTATTACACTAAACTTTATCTCTCCCTTTCACACTCTGGTTACCACTCCCATTTGCCATGTTCCCCACATGCTACAGCTGCAACACATCATCTGCTTGGCCATCTCTTTAGTGTTTTATTTATCTGATTAAGTTTCAAGTTTAGAAACAGCACTCAATTCTCATCTCTAGTCACTTTAAATGTATAATTTTTTTCTCCTTGCAGGTGGTCAGAAGGGGAAAAAATTTGTGAGTTAGCCCTAAAGAAATTCACTCCTCCCTTCCCACCAACTCTGCAATTATATTTTGGGCAACATTTTTGACTTGTCATCAATTAAGGCCCTTGAAGGGTCAGTCAATGGTCACTTAAGGGCTTCAACTCATCACCTCACAATCGCCAAACCCCAGAGGGCTAAAATGGTGACTACATTCCAGAATGGGAATCCAACATGACCTGGTTACTGGTTGTGAGGTGTTGTGCATTTCCCCTAACCTAGGAGTCATCAAGGGCATGGATTAGGAGCAAACAAATAACCTGAAAACAATCCCCTGTGCCGGCACCATTGAAATGCCCAGACCATCCCCTCTGACTGTCATTTCTACATCATAAAAAAAATGGAAAAAAGACACTTACCTTCTCACTGGTCTGTCTCCAGACTTTGATAGACAGACTCATGGACCCAGAAGCTGCTAACCTCTCATCGTCCAGCAACTTCTAGTAGCCCAAGACTCCAGTGTCAAGCCATGCAGTTCACCAAGATACAAGCTTATGTCAACTCTCAATGAACTGAAGCCCAAGGCTATACAACATGGTTTCTTAACAGTTGAGGGCAGCAGAGGAGTGAAAGTGTTCATCAACAAATTTATGCTCATCTCCTGCACCCCTGAAAGGAAAGATAAAATTCTGCCTTACATGGCTTCATGGGTTAGGCTCTAAATTTCGTGCAATACTTCAACCTCTGTGTATCAGCCACTGTCTCCATGTAGAGAGATAAAATCCTAAGAACTCACCAACTTGCTCACCTAATTAACGACCTTGATCACTCAAAACAACTATTGCAGGTTGATAAAAAAGACTCAGCTGTCCTGCATAAATAACAAGGACTCACATTACCATAGCTCCTTTTGTCAGAGTCGGGAGTCAGTGATGAGGAGTTCCTGGAGATGGGGACAGTTTGGGCAGTAATTGGTTCACACCTGCCTCAGTTGGAAATATATCACTGTTCCTCCATTGTCACTGGGTTAACATTGAGAAATTCACTTCCAAAGAGTGTATTGGAAACATCTCCTCCACATGGACTGCAGCAACCCAAGCTGAACGTTCATCACTAACTTTTCAAGAGGACCCAGGGGTGTGGTTAATAGTTAGTAGCTTTGAGGGCGTTATGGTACCCACGCCCTGCAAATGAATGAAGAATAAAGTGCATGTTGCCACTCAGCTTCAGATACCTCAAGCAAGTCTATGCCTGGATCAAAACAACAGGCACAATGATGCACACCTTCTGGTATTAACAGTGATTTAAGGGACGCTACTGCCACACCTCAACACACATTTGGTGTACATGTTAGCTCAAAGTTAGCAGGGAATGCGCAAACTCTTAGGATGTAGTAATGGAGCACTCTGAAAGATGAGGGATTAAGAATTTTTTTTTTAAATTTGCAAACTCTATCTTTGCGATGCAAGTGCTCTTTTACAGACTCTGCATTTTCCTTTGATAAATAGACTTTTGACGTATCTTTCGAAAAATTAGTTATTTGGTAAGTATACTGCCCATGAGCTTCTGCCATCACTTTTAATCACTAAAAAATTCATGTACCTGCAATGTACAGCAACATATCAGCACCAGAATAAATTATCATCAAATGATGTTTCAACCTAGACAGAAACAAATTGCTTTGTGTTTGTTGAGCAGAATTTTATAATCTCTACATTAGAAAGAAAAAGGAAAAATGAACTTAACCATTTGTAATTCCCAACATGCCAGATTCTGAGAGTGATGGTAAAGCATGGTATGGTTCTTAATCATTCATGGAATGTGGGCAGTACTGGTTAGACGAATACTTATTACTCATCCCTAATTGGCCCGAGGTGGGTTGGGGTTGGGTGGGGAGGGGTGTCAACCACATTGCTGTAGATCTGGAATGACCTGTAGGCCAGACCAAGTAAGGACGGCAGATTTCCTTTCCTGAACAGGAGGCAACGGGCTAGTGCTGTTATTACTGAGCTGTTAATCCAGAGACTCAGGTAATGGTTCTGGGTTTGAATCTCACCACAGCAGACAGTGGAACTTGAATTCAGTCAAAACCTGGAATTAAGACTCTAATGATACTATGAATCCAGTGCTGATTGTTGGGAAAATCCCATCTGGTTCACTAATGCCCTTTAGGAAAGTAAACTGCCATCCTTACCTGGTCTGGCCTACGTGTGACTCCTGGTCCACAACAATGTGGTTGACTTTTAACTGCCCTCTGGGCAATTAAGGATGGGCATTAAATGCTGCCTGGCCAGCGATGCCCTCATCCCAAAATGAATTTTAAAAAATTTGTGAAACAGGTGGATTTTTATGTCAATAATTAACGGTGATTACTTAGATTGCTATTGACAAGCTTCTTCTTAAAATTCCAGCTTTTTTTTAATTGAGTTCACATTTCACCACCTGCCATCATTGGATTCAAATTCACACCATCAGAACATTAGCTCGGAGATCTGGACTGGCAGTCCTGTGACATTACCACTATACCATGGTCTCATCTGTTAGTAGGTTGCAAAACACTCCCAAAGCTTTGGCATTATAGATTTACCCATCTGGTGATGTCCATGCTGAGTGCCATTTTGTTGAGGATGTTGGTGAAGGGTCAGTGGGAGGGCCTACTGACTTAATTTAAAACAAGTCATTCATGGGATGTGGGCATGAACTGGTTAGACTAGCATTTATTGCAGATCCTAATTGAACAGGTCCCAATTAAGTTTCACCCACTTGGCTCTCACAAGACATCCTGATGATCCGTCAGGCTGTGATCTAATATTGGTTCCTGGAATGTAAGAAAGAAATCTGCATCATGTAGTACTGAAGAATTCAGTAAAGATTTATTACTCTTCATGGTATTTACGTTATTGTGTTAATCAACCCATCCAGACACTTTATAACAGACCTCTTTGGCCGGTGGGACTTGAGCCCAGACCTTCTCGTCCAGAGATACAGACACCAACACGGTACCAAAAGTATCCAAACTGAGAGCTTTATCCCATTAGGCCACATATGATGATGAGTTTCTGAGCACTTTCCTTCAAGGCACCTTGCATACAACAATGACTAGAAACAAGAGCATTGACAAATTGTGACATTAGTCATCTTGTATCTTTATTTCACCCAGCTCTGCTCTTGTCAATGGGTAACACTCTCTTTTAAATGCACACAATTGTAAAGCTGGTCAGCCGCAGGAATGACCACCCCACATATTTCACACTATTACCATTAACACAAATCATCAAGCACTTCCCAGTGAAACGCCAATTAATCTCTCCTGGTATTTGTGTTTCCCAAAGATGCTGCATATTTTCAAATGTTGTTAGTGATGTTGACCAGGAGTGAAGCTCCATCGTTCTGATTCCAAGGTTCTGATCAAAAAACCCGCTGATGAAGCATGGAAAAGGAAATGACTGAAGTATGGTAGAGGGAGGAGGAGATGGGCTTTCAGTAGGAGGCCATACAATCCCAGGATCTTCTGGAAACATTTCCCTTTCCTCAGTCTAAACCAGGCCAAGTGTGTGTGACAATGATTAATGAAGATAGATGCTCACTGAAGCCTTCCACACTTGGCATGAGGATGTGTAGCCTCAGAGCAGAGTGTGGTCTGAATTGTCTGTGGCTGTAAAGGAGACCATGACCCAAGATCTCTTTGTTTTTCACCTTGATTTTGTCACTGCCTCTGGTTATTATTTCTGCCTTCTGTGACATTTTTGCTGTTGGAAGAGTAGTTTGGGTTCACTTTGACATTAATCCTTGAGCTGGATTATTCTCCATGCCTTTTGAAGATAAAATCCTTCAGTCGAGGATTCTCTTCTGTACAGATCCGCCACAATCTCACTAAACAGCAGAATAGGCTCGAGGGGCTGAATGGCCTTCTCCTATTCCTGTGCTCTTATTGATACTCAATTAGTCTGTGATTTCATTTCACTGCCCACTCAGCCTTTTCATTTGACCAGGGAAAATGTGGAGATGATGTGATTGACTAGGTTGGGATAGTTTTTGCCAGAGTTCAGACAATTGAGTGGGGATCTCATTGACACTTCTAAAATAGACAGGGTAGATGCAGGGAGGATGTTCCTGATGGTGGGTGTGTCTAGAACCAGGGGTCACAGTCTGAGGAGTTGGGGTAGAACATTTAGGACGGCGATGAGGAGACATTTCTTCAACCAAAGAGTGGTGAGCCTGTGGAATTCATTACCACAGGAAGTAGTTGATGACAAAACATTGAACGTATTCCAGATGCAGTTAAATACAGCACTTGAGGTGAATGGGATCAAAGCTTATGGAGTGAAAGCAGGATTAGGCTATTGAGTTGGATGATTAACCATGATGGTGATGAATGGCGGAGCAGGCTCGAAAGGCTAAATGGCCTCCTCCTGCTCCCATCTTCTATGTTTCTAAGTTTCTATGATGTTGAATTTCTCAATCTTTTATGAAGCAGCTGAATTTTTAACTTATGAACAGGCCATTGTTTTTCATCACGATGCCAGAACAATTTAATGACTAAGTGTGCTTTCAGGAAATCAACAGTTTCACCGGCACAGCTGACCCTTCTCCCAATATTCAGAATAACAGATTACAGTGACAAGGTAAGGGATTCCTTATCAGGTTGGCAACCTGTGACCAGTGGAGTTCCACAGGGATTAGTAGGGGGGCTGTAACTGTTTACAATATATATTAATGACTGAGAGGAGGGAAGTGTATGTGCTGGAGCCAAATTTCCAGACGAAACAGAAATTAGTGGAAAAGCATTTTGTGAGAGGAATACAAACACTAAAAAGAGAGGCAATGTTCAGTTAATTAAATAAAATTGGCAAATGGAGTATAACATGGGAAATATGAATTTGTTCATTTTGGAAGGGAGAGCAGGAGAACAGAGGGGAAACCTGTAGAAAGCTGCAACACAAAGGGGCTTGGGGATCATGTGCACAAAACACAGAAAGCTAGCAGTCAACACAGTGTGGAGCTGGAGGAACACAACAGGTCAGGGAGCATCAGAGGAGGAGGAAAGTGGACGTTTCAGGTCGAGACCCTTCTTCAGAACTGAAATGTCCTGACCCGAAACGTCGACTTTCCTACTCCTCTGATGCTGCCTGGCCTTGCTGTGTTCCTCCACACTGTGTTGACTCTGACTCCAGCACCTGCAGTTCTTGGTATCTCACAGAAAGCTAGCAGACAGGTGCAGCAGGTAATCAGGAAAGCAAATGGAATTTTGGCCCTAATTTCAAGAAGATTAGAGTATAAGAGTAGGGGAATCTTACTGTGACTATACCAGGTGCTGGGGAGACCACATCTGGTGTATTGTGAGCAGTGTTAGTCTCCTTATCTAAGGAAAGATATTATTTCATTGGAGGCAATTCAGAGAAGGTTAACTTGGATGATCGTTGTATGGAGGAATTACCTTATGAGCAGTGGTTAAACAGTTGGGACCATATTCGCTGGAGTTTAGAAGAATGGGATGTGGCCCCATTGAAACATTGGATTCTTAAGGGACTTGACAGGGCAAATATTGAGAGGATGTTTCCCCTCATGGAAGAGTCTAGGAACAGAGGGCACAGTCTCAGAATAAAGGGACGCCAATTTAAGACTGTGACGTGGAGGAATTTCTTCTCTCAGGTGGTTGTGAGTCTTTGGAATATTCTGGAGGCAGAGTCCTTGTGAATATTTAAAGCTCAAAACAGAGTCTTGCTCAGTAGATGATTCAAGGGCTACAAGGAAAACACAGGAAAGTGGATGTGAGGAATGTCAGATCATACATGATCTTATTGAAAGGTGGAGAAGGCTTGAAGGGCTGAATGGTTTACTCCTGCTCCTATTTTTCATGATCTTATTGACTTATAATCAGAGAGAGTGAAGAGGGAAAATCTCAACTTCATCTGTGGTCAGAAATAACAAGGTGTAGAGTTGGATGAACATAGCAGGCCAAGCAGCATCCGAGGAGCAGGAAGGCTGATGTTTCGGGCCTAGACCCTTCTTCAAAAAAAGGGTCTTTCTGAAGAAGGGTCTAGGCCCAAAACATCAGCCTTCCTGCTCCTCTGATGCTGCTTGGCCTGCTGTGTTCATCCAGCTCGACACCTTGCTATCTCAGATTCTCCAGCATCTGCAGTTCCTGCTATCTCTTCATCTGTGGTCAGTCATGTTATCATTTGTTATGTCTGCTCTCCAGTTTGCTTTCTTGGTGCTTATTACAGGGACTGCAATGACTGACATGGCCATGATTTCATTGAACTAGCACGGCCACCAGAGAATTTCCCTTCCCTTCTCTTTTTTTTAGGGTAATGTCCTCTGTAACATTTCCATCCTGCCTTTTTAACCCATGATCATTCTGCCTTTTCTGGAAGTTCATTCCACAAACGAACCACTCTGTGGACAAAAGTTGCCCCTTATTTCTTTTTAAAATCTCCTCTCATCTTAAAAAATATGCCCCATCGTCTTGAAATCCCCCAATTTAGGGAAAAGACACCTGCCATTCACAATATCTATTACTCCTCATGATTTTATAAACTTCCATAAGCTCACCACCTCCATAAGCTCACCACCTCAGCCTCTTACACTTCAGTGAAAAATGTCCCAGCCTTTCCAGCCTCTCCTTATAACTCAAAACTTTCATTCCCGGCAACATCCTGGTAAATCTCTTCTGAACCTTCTCCAGTTTAATAATATCCTTCCTATAACAGGGCAATCAGAACTGCACACGGTACTCCAGAAAAAGCTTCACCATCGTCCTGTACAACCTCAACATTATGTTCTAACCCGTATACTCAAAGGTCTGAGTAATGAAGGCAATTGTGCCAAATGCCTTCTTGACCACCCTGTCTACATGTGACACAAACTTCAAAGAACTATGTACCTGAATGCCCAGGTGTCTCTGTCCTACAACACTACCCAAAGCCCTACTTTTAATTGTATAAATCCTACCCTTGCTCGTTTTATCAAAATGTATAACCTTGCATTCATCCAGCTTAAGCTCCACCTGTCATTCCTCAGCCCATTGACACAATAGATCAGTATCTGCAGTGCCTTGTTTTCAAATAAATACTGTGAGAATGTCAGATATGGGGAATCCTGCAGAAACAAACTCTTTTCCCACTCCCTAAATTACAAGGTAAAGTCAGGAATGTGTTGGAATACCCTCCACATGCCTGGATGGATGCAGCTCTAATGACACTCAGGAAACTCAATGCCATCCAGGACATAGCAGGCCGTTTGATTGGCACCACACCTATTGCCTTCAGAACACATTCCTGTCAGTATTGACACTCAGTGGCAGCATTGTGTGCCATCTACAAAATACACTGCAGCAACTTACCAAGTCTGCTTGGACTGCACCTACTAAACCAAAGGATTCTATCCCTGAAAGGACAAAGGCAGTAACTGCGCTGGAACAATAGGGCCTTCAAGGCACTTAACACCTTGACTTTGAACCACATCACTATTCCTTCAGTGTTGCAGGGTCAAAAATCTTGGAATTGCATTCCTAACAGCACTGTGACTATTATCCCACCAAATGGACCACAGCGATTCAAGAGGAAAGATTACTTCCACTTTCTCGAGGGCAATTAGAAATGGGCAGCAAATGCTGGCCCAGTCAATAGTGACCACATCACTCCTGAAAATTCTCTCCTCTAAGCTTTTCTAGTTTCTCCACAACCTGCCAAGCATAAAAACTCGTCCATGAAAATAAAATTCAGATTTTCTCTTCCTGCGCTCTCCACATGTTTGTGAATGTATGAATAACAAAAAGCCTGAGAACCAGTGACAGTAATAAGCTCCCACTGTAACTTCAGTCTCCTGTGACGTAACAGACATCAGTTACAGCATTAGGTGGAAGTTAAGTAATTAGATACTCTCAGATCAAACAAACTTATAAACCATGACTAGAACATAGCAGAAGAAAACCAAATTGCCATCATTTTCTGAAGGTTAGTTAAGTGGTTCTTTTTGACCAGTGCAAACCCAATGGGTTTAAGAACCTTTTTCTGTCCTCTACATGATTATGACTCTGCATTGCCTTCTTGTCCTTCTTTAAATGTTCTCCTTCTGTCCAGATGATAAGGTGTGGGATTGGAAGCTTCTGTTGGAGGAGTTTTTATTCACTTCTGCACTGCATCTTCTACATTGGCATACACTGTGACTGAGTCTCTGTGATGGATGATCAGAATAAAACCATTAAGAACAGGAGTAGGCCGCTTGGCCCATTGATCCTGACTTACCCTTCAGTAGGATCATGGCTGATCCAACATTCCTCGTGTCCACTTTCTTTTCCCCAGAACCCTTGATTCTCCAACTGATCAACAATGCTTGTGGATGTGATGCGAATCAAATGGGCTGCTTTGCCTCAGATGATCTCAAGCTCCTGAGTGTTGTAGGAGCTATAGTCATCCAGGCAAGTGGAGAACATTCCATCACACTCCTGACTTGTGGTTTGTTGAAGAGGGACAGGTTTTGGGAAGTCAGTAAGGGAGTTACTTGCCGCAGTATTCCTATACTCTGACCTGCTCTTGTAGCCACTGCGTTTAAATGGTGAGTCCTGTTTAGTTTCTGGTCAATGGTAAACCCTTGGAAGTTGACAATGTCCGGTACCTTTACCCAAGTTGAGTCCATATTCATAATTGTCCTCACTCACCAAAAGTCAAACCTGTCATGAATCTCCAGTCTGCTACAACTCCAATCTTTTTAGCTATTTACATACAAGTGCCTGTTTCCTAAAATAAATGACCTCCTCATGAAGATGTCTAAAGCCTCAGCTAACCCTAAAGCTCATTTTAAAGTGGTTTCAGCTTGGGAACACTGCAGCCCAATGGTATCAATGTGGACTTCACAAGCTTCAAAATCTCCCCTTCCCCTACCGCATCCCAAAACCAGCCCAGCTCGTCCCCTCCTCCCTAACCTGTTCTTCCTCCCACCTATCCCCTCCTCCCACCTCAAGCCGCAATCCCATTTCCTACCTACTAACCTCATTCCGCCCCCTTGACCTGTCCGTCCTCCCTGGACTGACCTATCTCCTCCCTTCCTCCCCACTTACACTCACCTTTACTGGCTCCATCCCTGTCTCTTTGACTTGTCTGTCTCCTCTCCACCTATCCTCTCCTCTATCTATCTTCTATCCGCCTCCCCCTCTCTCCCTATTTATTTCAGAACTCTCTTCCCCTTCCCCATTTCTGATGAAGGGTCTAGGCCCGAAGTGTCAAGCTTTCCTGCTCCTATGATGCTACTTGACCTGCTGTGTTCATCGAGCTTTACACTTTGTTAGCTCATTTTAAACATCTGTGTGAAAAAGCAAAGTCACATTTTTAAAACATGTGCCACAAAGATGTCCTCGTTTTTCAAGGACCGCAACTTCCCCCTACAGTGGTCGAAAACGCCCTCGACCATGTCTCCCGCATTTCCCACAACACATCCCTCACACCCCCTCCCTGCAATAACAACCAAAACAGAATCCCCCTCGTCTTCACGTACTACCCCACCAACCTCCGGATCCAATGCATCATCCACCGACACTTCCACCTTCTGCAATCCGACCCCACCACCAAAGATATTTTTCCCTCCCCACCCTTATCTGCTTTCCGGAGGGACCACTCCCTCCGCGACTCCCTTGTCCACTCCACACTCCCCTCCAGCCCCACCACACCCGGCACTTTTCCCTGCAACCGCAGGAAGTGCTACACCTGCCCCCACACCTCCTCCCTCACCCCAATCCCAGGCCCCAAGAAGACATCCACATCAGGCAGATCTTCACCTGCACATCTGCAAATGTGGTATACTGCATCCGCTGTACCCGTTGTGGCCTCCTCTACATTGGGGAAACCAAGCGGAGGCTTGTGGACTGGTTTGCGGAACACCTACACTCGGTTTGCACTAAACAACTGCACCTCCCAGTCGCAAAACATTTCAACTCCCCCTCCTATTCCTCATAAAACACATACATCCTGGGCCTCCTGCAGTGCCACAACGATGCCACCCAAAGGTTGCAGGAACAGCACCTCATATTCCACTTGGGAACCCTGCAGCCCAACGGTATCAATGTGGACTTCACAAGCTTCAAAATCTCCTCTCCCACTACCGCATCGCAAAACCAGCCCAGCTCATCTCCACCTCCCTAACCTGTTTTCCCTCTCATCTATCCCCTCCTCCCACCTCAAGCCCCACCCCCAACTCCTACCTACTAACCTCATTCCGCCCCCTTGACCTGTCTGTCCTCCCTGGACTGACCTATCTCCTCCCTAACTCCCCACCTATACTCACCCTTTGCTGGCTGCATCCCCGCCTTTTTGATCTGTCTGTCTCCTCTCCACTTACCTGCTCCTTTATCCATCTTCTATCCGCCTCCCCCTCTCTCCCTATTTATTTCAGAATACCCCTCCCTTCCCCATTTCTGAAGAAGGGTCTCGGCCCGAAATGTCAGCCTTCCTGCTCCTCTGATGCTGCTTGGCCTGCTGTGTTCATCCGGCTCTACACCTTGTTATCACAAATTATTCTATGGTTTCTTTCATATTCAGCTGAAGGTGGACAGGCCTTTGATTGAATGCCTCATCTGAGAGACAGCACCTGTCGGACTATAGCAGTCCTTCAGTTTTGCAATGCAGTTTCAGCCTGGTGTGGGAGCTCCTGGCTCACAGGTGAGATACCTCCTAATGAATATAAACCAAAGGAGGTCAGAATCAAAGTCGATAGTTATGGTCACCAACAAGCAAGAGAGACCTTTTTCAACGCTGCGAAAGGTGCAGTGAGGACTCAAATGTAGACATTGAACAAAAGGTGCCCACCATCAGGGAAAGACTAGAGAGATTCTTCATTCTGAAAAACCAACATTTGAGAGATGAAGATAAAGCTTCATTGAATCATAGGAATTTACCCAGAAAGACAGCAGTCAGTCCTTCTCATTTGTTGAGGCCTTTTGATGACCAAGGAACAAGCGTAGGCCACTGGTCACTTTAAGCTGGTTCCACCATTTAATAAAATCATGGTTGATTCGATTTCAACCTCAACCCTACCTTCCCTCATATCCCCTGATAATCTTTCATGCCCTTGGTCGCCAAGAATCTCTCAATCTCAGTCTCTGCCTTCTAAATATTTCAACGTTTTGTATCTACTCCCTTTTGTGGAAGGGAATTTCAAAGGCTCATAATCCTCTCAGAGAAAAAATTTTTCTTCATCTCTGTTTTAAATGGACAACCCCTTATTTTTAAAATATGACCATTTCTTCTGCTCTTCATCTGTAACCTGTTAGATCCTTTTCCTCAAACCATCACTCCTTTAAAATTTTTCAGAGAATCAACTTTGGTAAATTTGCAGCTAGAATGTTCCAAAAACCCTGACGACTCTCAGAGTGAAAACATTTCTTTACATGTCCTGTCGCGATTATTGGTCTTTGATTTTCATTTGCGACCTCACTTACTGAGCCACCTAATGAGCCAATTTTGAAGGGTCTCTCTGTCTCCGTCTGTCTGTCTCTCTCTCCTCTTTCTCTCTCTTTAGTTAATCAAAACGTTCAGAAAAACATATGGATTAGGAGCTGGAATTGGGCATTCAGTGCCTTGAGCCTGCTTCATTTTTCACTAAGGTCAAGGCTGTTCTACTTAACCCACCTTCCTACTGAGACCTGATAACCTTCCACTTCATTACTTAACAAGAAGCTATCTACTTCTCCCTTAAAAATATTCAACTTCCACCACCTTTTAAGAAAGAAAGTTCTCAAAACACAAGACCCATTTCTGAGAGAAGAATTTTGATTACTATCTTGTATAGGAGACCCTGACTTTTTCCCACACTAGATTTTTGCTTCTTTTTCCAAATTCCCACTTACCTGTGCCTTCTCTTTCTCAATCACGTAACAAGTGAACTGTTACCCCTTCTCTACTCTGTCCTACCTGCTCACAATTTGGAAAATGTCACACAAATCTCTCCTCAGTCTTCTCTTCTCCGAAGAAAACAATCCCAAGTTCTACAATTTATTTTCATAACTGAAATTTCTCAGCCCTGGACTTGGCACAGTGAACTATATTCATAGAATCCCTACAGTGTGGAAGCAGACCATTCAGCCCATTGAATCCACACCAACTCTCTGAAAAGCATCTCAGCCAGACCTACCCCACCACCCTATTTCTGTAATCCTGCATTTACCATGGATAATCCATCTTGCCTGCACATCCCTGGACAGTCGGAGCATTCCACATGCCCCATAAAGAGGCAGGCATAATCCAGCTGAGTTCTTGTCATTGATTTCTCTATCTTTAGTGTATTCTCTTTGAGTTTGTGTTCTATGTCTGTGTTAATAATCTAAGCAGTTTCTAATGTTAAGTGATTGTATTATTTAAATGCAGTCAGTCCAAAAAAAAACTAGTATATGTTTCTGGGAAAATTGAATGGAAAGATAGGCTGAAAACCTGTGATAAGGCAGATGAAATACGAAATCATTCCTATGGATTATAAACACCTACCTGAACTAGATGGGCTGAATGGCCTGTTTTATGCTCTGTGTTTGAGTAATTGTGCTTACTTGTTAAGAATGTAAAATGTTTCATTTCTTGAAATTAAACTCTAGAAGAGGAACTGGGATAATTCAGGTTCAAAGTCATGAAAAAAAGGTTTTGGACTGATGTCAAGAGGTCTGAAGAAGAGTCACCAGACTCAAAACTTTCACTTTGCTTTCTCCCCACAGATGCTGCTAGATCCACTGAGTATCTCCAGCAATTTCTGTTTTTGTTTCAGATCTCCACCATCCGCAGTCCTTTGTTCGATATCATGTCAGGAAATCTTCTTTAGACAAAGTTTGGCGCTTGTACTATATGTTCACCTGAAATAAAGTCACTGTAGTCCTACTCTCTCAGTAGAGAGAGACAATTGACGATGATTTAGCCTGAGGGTGAGGAGTGAGGGTGAGAAGGTGAGTCCTTCAGGGTAACCTCAACCAATGTGGGAATTGAACCCAGGCTGTCGGTATTACTCTAGAAGACAAATTCGCCCTCAGCCAACTGACCAAATCAACCCCAAAATTTACAGGTAAAGCAGTGGACTTAGAAAGGAAACATTTCAGTAGCCATCGGGTGATCCTGAACATTTCTCAGGACAGACAAACACATTGAACCAAATGCCCTTCCTGACTGATGATTGTTTCATAATGTTGCAGTGTGTGCCCTTTGCTTTTTGGGGTATTTTCACAGTGCTGAATTTCGTTGGTTATGCTGCATGTAGCTATTAACTTGTGAATAGAGCAAAGGTATTTTAATTGAACAATTCTCCCTCACACCTCCACTAAACATGATCTTTTTTCATACAGCTGAGTAAATGTCTCACAAAGAAGTTGTCAATAATTCCAGAATGGTACAGCAAGCCCTTTGGCAAAATCATAAGAATGCATGACATGACCTGAAAGGTGCAGAGTAAGACAGAACTGAAAGGCACACTCTGAGTTTGCTGGCCATCCATGCTTCATCTCAAACTGTTGAACCAACTGAAAATGTCAAGTGTATGAAAGCAGGGTTACGGCTAACAGGGAAAAGGAATGAGTTAACAATTCCTTGAGAAAGCATGAGCACAAACAAAGGTGACTTAGCAGGAGAGGCAACTATTTAAATAAAAAGTTGATGATTCGACAGAGCAAATCTCTACCAGCAGAAAACAAATAAACGAAGACCATAAGATGTAAGAGTAGAAGAAGGCCAGTCAGCCCATTGAGTCTAATCTGCCAGTCAACAAAATCATGGCCAATCTGATCAGCCTCAAATCCACTTTTCCTGCTTTTTCATTACAACCATTAACAATTAAAAATCTGCCTACCTCAACCTTGAATATACTCAACAATCCGGCCTTGCCAGCCAATAGTGGTAAAGAATTCCATAGATTCACTTCCTGCTAAGAGGTAAAAATCCCTGCTCATCTTTGTTTGAAATGTGTGATCCTTAACTCTGAGATTATGCTATCTCGCTGCTAGTCTCTCCCATCAGGGGAAATGACTGTAGTTTATCGAACCTGTAAAACCCGCTAAGAACCTTATATGCTTCAATCAGGTCTCCTCTCATTCTCCTAAACTCCAATGAGTACAAGTCTACGCTACTCAACGTCAACGCATAAGAAGTCCCTCCGTACCTGATATCTGCCGAGTCAACCTTCTCTGGGCTGTCTCCAATGCCAGTATATCTTTCTTTAACTAAGGGACCCAAAACTGTTCACAGTATTCGAGCTGTGGTCTGACTGGTGCCTTGAATAGTTTTAGCTAAAGCTATTCAATTTGCCTTTCTGATTACTTCGATGTTAGCTTCTTGTGATTCGTGCATGATGACTTGCAAATCCCTCCGTGTTGTTGTTTTCCACTGTCTTTCCCTAGTTCAACTCTGCTTTTCTTCCTGCTAACATGCATAAACTCATAGGTTCCCGCCTCACATTCCATCTGCAAAGTGTTTACCCATTCACCTAACTTGCCCGTATTTATTTGTAGATGCCTTGTGTCATCATTGCCAATTGCCTTCCCACCTATTTTTGAGTCACCTTCAAACTTAGCTATAGTACATTCACTTCTCTCTTTCGAGTCATGCGTATAAATTGTAAATAATCGTGTCCCAGCACTGAAGATGAACTATATTAAATTATAAAATAATGTGGAGGTGCGGATTTTGGGCTGGGATGGACAAAGTCAGAAGTCACCCCTCACCAGGTTCTAGTCTGACAGGTTTGTTTGAAATCACAAGCTTTTGGAGTGCAGCCCCTTTCTCAGGTGAAGTCCTATCAAAGGAGCAGCACTCTGAAAGCTTGTGATTTCAAATAAACCTGTCGGACGAGAACCTGGTGCTATGTGATTTCTGACCACATTATGAGAGGCATGGAACAGGCAGATAGAGTCTTTTCTCCCAGGGTGGAAATGTGAAATATTAGAAAGTAGAGGTTTAAGGTGAGAGAGGAAACGTTTAAAAGAGTTGGGCGAAGAAAGTTTTTCATACAGAGGGTGGTAGGTGCCTGGAACATACTGCCAGGGGAGGCGATAGAAGCAGAAATGCTAGTGTTGTTTAAGTGACATTTAGACACATAAACAGGCAGAGAATAGAAGGATCTGGACCATGTGAAGACAGATGGGATTAGTTTAGAATGGCATCATGGTTGGCACAGGCATGGAGGACCGAAGGATCCTGTTCCTGGACTGTACTGTTCTAATTCCTGAGGTTACATGAGATGTCACAGTATTGGTGGAGAGTAAACTTACTGCTCAAAAATGGTAGAAACCAGGAGAACTCTTAAGGACAAAGAGATGAATCACATCATCATCCCAACTACAGTAAAGCTCAGGCGAGTTAAATGCATCAAGTGTATTAAAGTGAAGGATACTGGAGCATAATAACACGCTGAACCATTATATCAAAAAGTGTATGACTTAAGATAAAAAGCACACAGGGAGAAATGAATTTACTTCACTCAGCTTACTAAGGTAGAAAGAAAGAAATGGAAACCCAGGATGTCATTAATTCCATGTTGCATAACATGCTTGTAGCAAACTGTAACTATCAAAGATGTAACATGTACAACACACTTTGGAATTATGGCTCTGTTGGTTTCATAGTGTTTAATCTGTCCAACTAGGCACTATCAAGAAATACAATTGAGAATTCAGAATTTAAAGGAGAGTAAGATAAAGATGTGAAGGTGAAGGGGATGGAAAGAGACCTTAATAAGATGACATGAGGAGAGATAGAAGGGGGTTATGCAGAAAGTGAAGACCAATTGGGTTAAATGATCTGTCTGTGTGTTGTATATCTGTTATTCTATGTACAGTAATTTTATTCATTGCTTTCCGTGATTTTCAAAACCGACCTTTTCAATTTTGTCTTATTTTCACAGTAAATAGACAGATTTATTAAATTAACTGACACTTGCTTTTCGAACCATTCTCTACTGTGCCGTTCTCTAACAGTTTATGCACTAACATTTATTGGAAAAAAAGCTTAATGGTGAAAAAAAATTTAAATATATTTAACATGCCAACAGACTGCTATTTTAAAATGACTGGTGCTAATTTTAATGGTAGGGAATGTGAGTTGAAAATACTGGGCCCAGACTGGCAAAAAAAATTCCAAATAACACCAGATGAACTCTAACTGAAATGGTCAAATAATTAAAATTGCACAATGTCTCCAGTTGACAAAGTTAAATATTGCGCCATGCACTCAGAATGGTGCTGCATCTACATCTTTGAGATTTGCAAAGGAGTTAAAACTTGGCATAAGATTGATAATAAGCAGTGAGGCTGTAGAGAGCAGGAAGTTATCGATGATCTGATCAGCTGGGCAGTAGTGAAGATAGAAGGACAGTTCAATTAGATGCTTAAGAAGATCAATAGAATCCTTTCCATTGTTCATTGAATATAAGAGCAGAGACATTGTGCTGGAACTGGATAAATAATTCATTAGGCCACAATATGAAAACTCCGTGTAGTTCTAGGCAACTCTTTTCAAAAAGGATGTAGTTACACTAAAAAGGGAACAGGAAAGTTTTACAAGGACTGGAAAAACGACACTAAGGTAAGATTGTATTGACTGGGATCGTCCTCCTTCAAACAGAGGAGGCTGAGGGGAGATTAGATTGAACTGTTTGAGGTGATAATGGTTGATTAGAATGCATCCGAGGGGCTTTTTCACCATAACAAAGGGGCCAGTCTTGAGGGGCCCTAGAATTAAAGTGATTGGTAGAAAGATTGCAGGGGTTGATGAGGAAAGAGTTTTTTTCACTGGGAAGGTGGTAAAAGTGTGTGGAACTCACTGACTGGGAAGGTAGGCGAGAAGGAACCCTCAACTCACTTGAAAGGAGTTAGGATGTGCAACTGAACTGGCAGGGCTACAGACTGATGCTAGAAAGTGGGATTAGGCTGGATTTTCTATTTTTTTTAGACATTGTAGACATGATGGACCAAGTGGCTTTAATCTGCGACATATACGCTTGATGATTTTGGATTGCAGTAGCACCTTTAAATGTAACGAGGAGCTGGATTTTACAGCATTGGGATTGGGGTGGGGGTGTGGAGAGAAGCAGGCAAAAGACCCTTACCTTCAGCTGCACAGGTTAGGGGAGAGGCAGCCCTTTTTTTAAAGGCATCTACATTTATTTGTTCATGAACATCACTGCATTTATTGCCCATCCCTAACTGCCCAGAAGGCAATGAGGGATAAACCACATTGCTGTGAGCCTTGAGTCACACGTAGGCCAGACCAAGTAAGGATGGCAGTTTCCTTCCCTTAAGGATACTAGAGAACCAGATTTCTTTTCCCCCTGACAATAGTTACATGTCCATCATCAGATTCTTAATTCCAGACTTCTTGTTTGATTGAACTTGAATTCCACCTTCTGCTAGAGTGAGATTCGAACCCTGGTCGTCAGAACTTTATGTGCTCTCTAGATGACTAGGCCTAGCAATAATATCACTTGGCCATCACCTTCAGTCACTGTACAGCCATTAAAGTGCTGCCAAGCTGCTAATTGGCTTGAAATGGGCCATTTGCAACCCCGCACACCAACACCCCCTGGCCAATCTAATTGCTAGACACTTCCTGGCAGGAATGGTGGCCACTGCTGGGACTGTAGCTGTTCTCTGAGGGAAGAGATCCCAATGTTGAATCCTGGACATAAAAGTGGGTCTGTGGTCTCCCTCAGGTTAAGTTAGCAGGGCCCGGTGAAAGAGGCTGGAGGTCTAGGATGGACAAGACTATGTGAAGGGGAAACACAAATGTGGAAAGGTCCTGAGGGTGGCTTGGGGGCCTACAAAGCAGATACCTTACCACCTGACAGGCCACTTGACAGACCAGTGAGAGCTGCCAGTAGAATTAGAATTAGCTTTTGGTTGTCACATGTATGCACTCGCATGAGTTTACAAGCTGCCACTTATGGCTTCATCTTAGGCACAAATGTACTGAGGCACAGAATCTTAGCACAAAACAGAAAGATAAAGAGAGCAAGTTAAGAAATTAAACATTACAGTCCTTCTTTCTAAAGCATAGAAGCACGAAGAGACACAGTTAATAGTTCAACATCACAGTCCATAAGCGCCTGGCCATGCTGGCCTCTCACTTCTCACAAGGACTTGACCTTGCTCTCACCTGTTCCTGCTCTCACCATAGCCACCCGGGGCTGCCTGTCCCCGCTTTCACCACTACCTCAGGCTGCCTGTCCCCGGTCTCACCAAAGGCCCCCATGGCTGTCCTACTCTGCCTACCATCTTAGGTAAAACCCAAGCAATGAAAGGGCCTCAACTGGCCCATGGGCAAGGAAGGGGTCTATCAACACCTACCTGGCACTGAAACAATTGTGGTGGGAGCAGACAAGTAGACACCAGAAATTGCCAATGGCGTTATGTATAATCATATGGCTCCTTTGCCTGCCACTCTGCACCGAGGAGGCTGCAACATCCAGAGTGATGTATCCAACAATGCTTCACAAAGGTAGAAATAATTGACTCTGAAGGGTGAGAGATAATAGGGTAGCAGGTTCTTGATCAATCAGGGAGTCAAGGGGAATGGGGAAAGGGCAGCAAAGTGGATGTATGGATCAGCCATACTCCCATTGAATGGTGGAGCCAACTGGAGGGGCCAAAAGGCCCCATCTGTTCCTATTTCTTATGGTCTTTCCATTCGGAAATGAGGACAGAGACACTGAAGTATAAGTTTGAAGGGAGCTTTACACGCTGAAGCCTGGAATGGGAGCACCTAGAAGGTGATTTTAATTTAATATGGGAAAAGAAGGAACATGTCTGCATCGATATGGCACTTCGTAAGGCCTCAGACACCTTAAAACCAATGAGGTAATTTTTCAAAGTGTAGTGTCTGCTACAATGCGTGAAACAAGGTTTACACAGCAAGACCCCACAGTCGGTAATGATTTGATAAAATGAGTAAACGTGACCATTCAGGAATGATTTTTAAACTGGGCACACAAGGACTCCCCACCCTAAACTGCCCTTAACACATTACATCCAGCTGAGAGGGCAGTGAAAGTTTTGCTTTAATGTTTCATTGGAAGGACAGTATCTCCAACATCTCAGTGCTACACCCAAGTGTCAGCCTGACCATTGTACTCCAAGCCCTGGCTTGCCACTTAGCCCAATAATGAGGATTGGGTGCTATCAAATGAGCCATCACTGAGATTTGGGAGGCCATTAATTGTGTCAGTTTTATTTTGACTCTCTTTTTGCTCATTAAAGGAACCACAGATGTGGTAACTTAGACTAGAAAGGAACATCATATATTGTTGAACACCAAAACAGAGCCACTCCTCATGAGGTATGTGGACTAATCCCAGCCTGGGAACGGAAGAGGAGATGAGTTTTTCTGATGAAAGAACAGATTCTGCTGGGAATCAGAAACAAAAAGAGAAATTGCTGGAGAAGCTCAGCGGGCCTGGCAGTATCTGTGGAGAGAAATCAGAGTTAACATTTCAGAATTAAAAGTGACCCTTCCTCAGAACTGATGGTAGCTAGGAACATGTTGGTTTTTATGCAGAAGTTAGGAGGGAGTAAAGAGTAAATGATAGGTAGGGATAGAGCCCAAAGAGAGAGGAGAATAGTTGGACAGACAAAGGAACGTGTAACTGTCAGCCTAGGGAATGAATTGCTGCTACTGGAGACTATTCATGGCTAACAATGGGATGTGTATAGTAGCAGACCATATGGTAACAAAGCCTAATGTGTGCGGGTTGGAGTAAGGACATGGGAGAAGGTGCCTCAAGCACTAAAATTGTTGAATTCAGTATTAAGTACAGAAGGCTGTAGAGTTTCCAAGTAGAAAATGAAGTGTTGTTCTTCCAGCTTGTGCTGAGCTTCACTGGAACACTGCAGCAAGCCAGAGCTGGGGATGTTGGCCAGGGAACAGGGTAGTGTGTTGAAGTTACAAGGTGTAGAGCTGGATGAACACAGCAGGCCAAGCAGCATCATAGGAGCAGGAAAGCTGATGTTTTGTTCATCCAGCTCTACACCTTGTTATCTCAGATTCTCCAGCATCTGCAGTTCCTACTATCTCTGGTGTGTTGAAGTGGCAGGCAACTGGAAGCTCAGGGTCTCTTTGGCAGACAGAACATAGGTGCTCTGTGAAGCGGTGAACCAATCTTTTCTAATAGTTGTTACGTGGTCAATATGAGGCAAAGTTTTCTTTAATGCATCTTTTTATTGACTTCAAATTTTACTGGATGCTATTGATGTGATTTGAACCTATGTCCCCACAGCATCAGCCTGGGGTTATCCTGGGTTACCAGCCCAGTAACATGGTCACTACCCCACAACCTGACCTGTCACTATACTTAGTGATGCATTATCCATAACAGACTGGAGCACAACATTTCAAAGTTTCACAACTCTTTGATTGAAGAAACCTCTCATTATCTCAGTTTTCAATGGTGACCTTTGTACTGAGACTGTTCTAGACCCTCCGGGGAACTGAAATAATCTCCCAGTGTCGGTCCTACAAATCTTTTTGAGGATTTTGCTGTCCTTGTTGCAAATGCCTTTAACCAAACTCCATTCTTTCTGCGATCCTGGATTTTGATCCATTCCATTTCATTTTCTTTGAGAAACTAAGAGGTGTCAATGATACAGAAGAGGAAACTGTGTAAAATTACTTGAAGCTTGGAATAGGAGACATGACCTTTACTTACTTAAAAGAGGGGAGGCAATGCCCTAGTGGTATTTTTGCTGGGCTGTTAATCCAGAGACCCAGATAATGTTCTGGGCATCTGGGTTCAAATCCCACCACGGCAGATGGTGGAATTTGAATTCCTTAAATATCTGGAATTAAGAATCTAACAATGACCATGAATCCATTCCCAATTGTCAGGAAAAATCCATCTGGTGCACTAATGTCCTTTAGGGAAGGAATCTGCGATCCTCACCTGGTCTGGCCTACATGTGACTCCAGACCCACAGCAATGTGGTTGACTCTTAACTACCTTCTAGGCAACTAGGAATGGACAATAAATGCTGACTAGCCAGTGATGCCCTCTTCCCATGAATGAATAAAGGAATTCTTTCTGTAGACAGATAGTGTCCAAACATAGATAACAAGCATGGGGCTGGATGAACACAGCAGGTC
>JAHRHZ010000016.1:61430361-61485175 GCA_024137785.1 Ginglymostoma cirratum | reverse complement strand
CAGAAAAGGGTTTAGGCCCGAAACGTCAAGTTTTCCTGCTCCTATGATGCTGCTTGACCTGCTGTGTTCATCCAGCCCCATGCTTGTTATCTCGGATTCTCCAGCATCTGCAGTACCTTTTATCTCTAGTGTCCAAACATGTTGGAGGCTCCTGCATCAGATAATGAAATCTTTAAAAAAGCAACATGATTCTGTTTTCAGGTCATTTTAAGATAAAATTGAGTGAATTTTGTCTTTGAGAAGGTGGTAGCTCCTTGAATCACTGTAGTTGTTATGTTTTAGGGACTCGTACGGTACAGTTAAGATGGGAGCTCTGGAATTTTGCCGCAATAAAGGAACGGTGATATATTTCCACATTCAGGTGGTGTGTGGCTTGGAGGAAAATTTGTAGTCAGTGGTGCTTCCAAGCATTTGTTAGCCTTGTTGTTCTCGGTGAGAGAGCTCACAGATTTGGAAGTTTGAAGAAGCCTTGATGAGTTAATGTAGTGCATCGCGTAGGTGCTGCATCCTGTTTCTAATTAGTGTTGTTTTGTTGGGACGTGAGAGTCTGAAAAGGTTAAAGCTGAGGAGTGCTTTGAGCAACTGGCTATAACAATGTCACATGGGCTGGATGTAAGAACAGCTTAGGGTCCTCGAAGGAATAAAACCCACCAGCTCGGTCTTCCTCTCATTCTCAGGAAGAATTTCGATGATATAATATCGCTTCTATCTTAATTGCTATTAGACAAGAAACAATTTCTTTGTTAAGACAAGAGCTTCTTCTCAAAGATTATGAAATAGTTTTCTTCATGAAGTTTCCATAAAGTTTACATCATGGAAACAGACCCTTCAGCTCAACTTGTCCATGCTGCCCAGTTTTCACAATTAGTCTTGTCCCATTTGCCTGTGTTTGGTCCATATCCCTCCAAATCTATTCCATCCATGCATCTTTCCAAATGTTTCTTAAGTGATGAATTTGTACTCGCCACTCCCAATACCTCTCCTCTCCCACTACCTCCCTTCTCCCACAACCTCCCCTCTTCCACTACCTCTCCTCTCCCACTACCTCACCTCTCCCACTACCTCGCCACTCCCACTACCTCCCCTCTCCAACTACCTCCCCTCTCCAACTACCTCGCCTCTCTCACTACGCTCTGGCAACCTGTTCTAGACACTCACCACCCTCTGTTGCTTTAAAATCTCTGTCTTTCTCGAATATATTCAGTGACTTGGCTTCCACAGCCTTCCATGCTCATAATTTCACAGGCTCACTATCTTTTGGGTGACGAAAGTTTCCCTCATCTCAGTTCTAATTGTTCTCATCGCTATCCTTAGATAATCTACCCTGGTTCTAGACTCCTGAACTCGAGAAAATATCCTCCCTGCATCCATCCTGAAAGAGTTTGGTGGCTGCAAATCTGCTGACATCGAGCTATGGTACAGAGAGGTCATATAACATGCATCAGTAGGGGAGAGAATGAATGGTAAATATGTTGGAATTGGTGCCAATCGAGCAGGCTGCTTTGTGTTGGGTGGCATTGAGCTCAGGAAACATTAGAGGTGCACTCATCCAGGTGGGATTCCACCAACACTTCAATGTTCATTGTAGAGAGTGGAAAGGTTTTTGAGGAGTTACTAGATAAGGTAAGTGTGGTGGATACCACCATGGGAACAGGTAAATTTAACTAATAAAACCTGGAATTAGAAGCCAATCTCAATAGGGGTGGCACTGATTATCATAAAAATCCCATCTAATGTATTAATGTCGCTTTGGGAAGGAAATCTGTCTTTCTTATCTGGTCTGGCTTACATGAGACTGCAGATTTGCATCAATGTGGTTGACTCTTAGCAGCGCTGGGAAGTGGACTAGGAAGCCACTCAGTTCAAGGGCAATTAACAATAGGCAACAAATACTCGTCCCATTTGCCAGCATTTGGCCCATATCCCTCTAATCCCTTCCTATTCCTGTACCCATGAAGATGCCTTTTTAAATGTTGTAATTGTACCAGCCTCCACCACATCTTCTGGCAGCTCATTCCATACATGCACCACCCTCTGCATGAAAATGTTGCCCCTTAGGTCCCTTTTAAATCTTTCCCCTCTTGCCTTAAACCTATGCCCTCTAGTTTTGGACTCCCCAAGCCTGGGGAAAAGACCTTGGGTATTTACCTATACATGCTCCTCATGATTTTATAAACCTCTAGAAGGTCACCCCTCATCATCCGACTCTTCTGGGGAAATAACCCCAGCGTATTCGACCTCTCCCGATAGCTCAAACCCTCCAACCCTGTCAACAGGGTTGTAAATCTTTTCTGAACCCTTTCAAGTTTTACAGAATCTTTCCTTTCGGAGGGAGACCAGAATTGCATGAAGTATTCCAAAAATGGTCTAACCAATTGTCCTGTACAGCCTCAACATGACCTCCCAACTCCTATACTCAATGCACTGACCAAGCACACTAAACACCTTTTTCACTACCCTGTCTACCTGGGACTCCACTTTCAGGAACTATGAAACTTCACTCCAAGGTCTCCTTGTTCAGCAACATTCCTCAGGGCATTACGATCAATTGTATTAGTCCTGCCCTGATTTGCCTTTCCAATATGCAGCCCTTCATATTTATCTAAATTAAACTCATTCTGCCACTCCTCAGTCCACTGGCCCATGTAATCAAGGTCCTGTTGCTTTCTGAGGTAACTTTTTTCACTGTCCACTGCATCTCCAATTTTGATGTCATCTGCGAAGTTACTAACCATACCTCCTATGTTCACATCCAAATCATTTGTATAAATAACTAAAACCAGTGGACCCAGCACCGATTCTTATGGCACACCACTGGTCACAGACCTCTAGTCTGAAAAGCAACCCTTTACCATCACTCAGAGATAATAAGAAATGCCAACGCTGCCTACCTGCTTCTCCCATCGCACTGGCCAACCCGCACCATTCCCTATCTGCACTCACCTATCACCATCCCACCTACCTTCCCCAGTCCCACCCCTCCTTTCTCTATTTATTTCAGAGCCTCCTTCCCCCTTCTCCATTTCTGAAGAAGGTCCCGACCCAAAATGTCAACTTTCCTGCTCCTCTGATGCTGCCTGGCCTGCCGTGTTCCTCCAGCTCTACACTGTGTTATCTCACCCTTTACCATCATTCTCTGTCTTCTACCTTCGAGCCAGTTCTGTACCTAAAAAGCTAGTTCTCCCTCTATTCCATGCAATCTAACCTTGCTAAGCAGTTTCCCATGAGGAACCTTGTCAAGCGCCTTACTGAAGTCCATACAGATTACATGTTTGGGGATTCTGGAAGTAGGGGCATTGTCTAAGACTTAGGGCCAGACCATTCAGGAGGAATGGTCGGAAACACTTCTACACACAAAGGGTTGGTACAGGTTTGGAACTCTCTTCCACAAATGGCAGAGGATGCTGGATCAGTTATTAATTTGAAATCTGAGAGAGGTTATCTTGCAAAGTAAAGGTACTAAGGGATATGGGCCAAAGTCAGAAATGTCGAGTTAGGCCACAGATCAGCCATTATCTCATTGAATGGTGGAACAGGCTCCAGGGGCTGAATGGCCTATTCCCATCAGTATGTTCCCATATTTCAGTTCTGATCATGTCCACACTAGAAAGTTCAGATACCTGACTGTTCATGGAAACACAATACTCATGCGGCTGTTTAACCTACTCATTGAGAATCAAACAGGACATAAGGCATGTTATACCTGCGTCAACTCATAGTGTTAGCCCCAGTTCTCTACAGAACGGCCAACATCTCCACTTTCCAGCATTTTTCCAATTTTGTCTGAAAATTGTGCTTGATTCTTTTTTCTCCTTCTGCTTTCAGTTTCCAGTTGTCTTTCAACCAAATGGTTTGCTGGACCATTTCAGAGGGTGGTAAAAAATCGACTGCATGGCTGTGGGTCTGGAGTCACATATGCACCAGAGTGGATAAGCACAAGTGGTTTTCTTTCAATTTGCCTCACGTTAGTGAATTACAATTGGTGTTGGTTGTCTTGGTAACCATTATTTACACTAGTTTTTTTTCTACTCCAGATTGATTCATACAGTCAGCGAGATGTGCAACAAAGAAGAAGGCTTTTCAGCCCATCAACTCTGCTCAAATCGAAAGCATACACCTATTGACTGGTTGAATTTAAATTCCAGCAGCTGCTGTGATGGGATTTGAGCCTATATCCCCTGCATTGATTTGCTTGTAGTACAGTGGTCATGTACCTACCTCTGCGCTAGGAGGCCTGGGTTCAGGTCCTACCTATTCCAGAGGTGAGCCATAACAGCTCCACATAGGTTGATTTGGATAATGTCTCCCCCTTAGCATCAGCTTTGTTGGCAGGTTTAATTGTCCATCAACAATATCACTCAGTCAGTCACCTTCCATTCCATCTCTGGTTCTATTGTGTTTTTTTTAACCAGTTCCATATTACCGCTATCACTGTGTAAAGCAATGATTTCTCATGCTCCCCTCTGCTTCCTTGATGAGTTACATTTTAATCTGTCTCTCTGGCGGCCAATGTTCCTCCCAGTGGAGACAGTTTCCCTCTGTCTCTCGATTAAACCCATTATAGATTTGAATGTGAATGTTAGCCCATAACTGGGTGATGCTTGATTTAACATGAAGCAGGAAAGGACTTGCTGAGAGTGTATTAATCATTTGGATGAGGACATTTGCCAAATGAGAATGCGACAGTATCATGTCCTTTTGATGATTTGTTTTTCTGTTGAAAGTTTGAAACAACATCAGCGATTCCCAATCACAATCCCAAATGCTTTTCTCTCAGCTCTTTACACACCTGGAAGCCCTGATAATTGTAACCAACCAACCCTCCCCCATTTCCCAACCTGACCACAACCCTATTCTCCCGCAAACCAACTCAATTCCATCCTGCAATGGGTCCTTATAACCACCCATGTCCCAGCTATCATTGGCTTGAAACCCTGAAGACCCTACTCCGTTATCCTAATACCACTGCCTGAACACAGCCTCTGCCTTCCTCCCTCCATCTCCACCTCTCATCATTCCATTTGTACACCCAGTCCTCCCCCAACACCGCTGCTAAGTCCTGATCCCCAAGTCCTAGGCACCCCATCCCTCACTGCCACCCTGCCAAACAAGCATTCTATCCCCAATACCCTACTCACCTGGAAACCTATTACCTGGCTTGCTACCCAAAATTGGCACTTGACACACCTGGAAAATTACCCACCTGTGATTATCATTCTTTAACCATGATGTGGAGGTGCCGGTGTTAGACTAGGCTGGACAAAGTGAGAAGTCACATCACACCAGGTTATAGTCCAACAGCTTTATTTGAAATCACAAGCTTTTGGAGCACTGATCCTTTGTCAGGTGATGGAGGAACAGCACTCCGAAAGCTAGTGATTTCAAATAAACCTGGTGTCGTGTGATTTTTGACTTTGTAAATCTGTAGAATAACCAACTCACCTGGCATTCCCCTCCCCACAAGCACAATACTTACCTGACACTCTACCACCCTAGTACCTGCCATTCTGGCATCTTACCTACCTGGCACACTATTCACCTGGCACACTAAACCTTTAACTAAATGCCACACTTACCTTTTCACAGCAGCTGTCAAAGTGTGCAGCTGGGCATTTAAAACTCAAAACATGGCACACTGACCGCTGAACCCGAAGGGTACGGATTGATTGCAGGTGATTGTCCTGCAGTACAGGGAAGTGATATTGATAGCAGTTTCACAGAGTGGCAATCTGACTCTGATTGCAGGTCCTTAGAATACCCAGGTTATAATGTCAACTGAATTAAACAAATACCCAATCACAGATTTCAAGCTCGTTTTGAAGAAGGTTGTTCACAGAGAAACTGGATAATAGTCTTTAGAAGGTTCCCAAATCAGAGTGGGTAATTAACAAAATGAAGAACAATAATGTGTCTCCGATGATACTATCGGATAAGGTATGTGGACAGCTGCAATGGAAGGGGGCCAGTTCAACATGGGCCCAGTTTTACACATCAAATGAAGTGTCTCAAGTTTTGAAAGAAAACCTTGCGTTAACTTAGTAACTTCCACAAAATCACAAAACATTTCCCAACCAATGAAATAATTATACAATCAGGATGGCTATCACGAGAAAGGATGAGGTCTTGGCCTATTGAGTCCATGAGAACTTAGGAACTGGAATAGACCATTCAGCCCCTCGAGCCATTCAATGAGATTGTGGCTGATCTGTGATCTAACTCCATACAGCTGCCTTTGGTCCATATGTCAGATTTAAAATTAACAACTGATCCTGCATCCATTGCCAATTGTGAAAGAGAGTTCCAAACATCTGGCACCCTTTGTGTATAGAAGTTCCAACATCTCTCTTGAACTGCCTGACCTTAATTCTTAGTGCTTGACAGCTCTTTGTGAGAACAGTCTAGTTAGACTCATTGTCATATCATTTACCTTCAACCCTACATTAATTGCCTATCAGCTATTCATCTAATTCCTTTTTTAAAGCCCTTGATTAAATTAACCATCATCACACTTTCAACACGTAGTTTACACAATATAACCATTGACTCCATAAAGCTTTTCCTCACGTAACGCCTCAGTTCTTTTGCAAATCACATTAAAACAGTAGTTTCTGCTTCTTGATTGTTATGGTGGTCAGATTCTCGCTATCTATTCTATATAGATCCCTCATAATTTTAAGTACGTCTCTCAAATTTCTTAACTTATTATTCTCCAATTTGTCAGTTGTGTCTTGGTGAACAGGGTTTGTGATCAGATGACAAGATTCTCACCGCAGAATTCCCAACTTCTGATCTGCTGCTGTGGCTACATTCTATAAATAGTCCAATACAGCTTCCGCTAAAGTTAACCTATCATTGATGCTGGGGTAATGATTTTGAATGACATGGTAAGATTATCTCTTGTGGGAGATGCTATTTGCCTATAAACTGTATGTTGCAAATGGTACTTACCACTTGTCAGACCAAGTCTGGGTATTGTCCAAGTCTTTCTGCACATGGGCACAGGTTCCTCCAGTAACTGAGGAGTGATCAATGGAAATGAACACGTAGCAGCCAACATGAAACATTCCCACACCTGATCTTATGAAGGAAGAACATTCATGGATGCTGCAGCTGTTTGAGCAATGGCTGTTACCATGAGAAACTTGGGGCTGCTGCAGTGTGGTGATAGTGACCCTACCTTTGAGCCAGGAGAGCATAAACTGTTACCATGAGCAACTCAGAGCTCTTATAGTGCAGTGGTAGAGTCCCTACCCTTCAACCAAGAGATTTGGGCTCAAGTTCCACCTGTTCCAGAACTGTGTCAAAACATGTCTGAAAAGGTTGATTAAAAATTCTTCATCGTCAGTGTCCCTTCCTCTGGGCCAGAGAGTCATGATCAAATTCCCACCTACCTCAAAAATGTGTCTGAACAGGTTAGTTAAAATTTGTTGCCATTAACAATTGTTAGATGATGAGAAATGATTGTCCTCCAACAGCCAAAACCATTTTCCTTTGAACTGAGATAACACAGTGTGGAGCTGGAGGAACACAGCAGGCCAGGAAATTTCTGAAGAAGGGTCCTGACCCGAAACGTCAGCTTTCCTGTTCCCCTGATGCTGCCTGGCCTGCTGTGTTCCTCCAGCTCTACACTGTGTTATCTCAGACTCCAGCATCGGCAGTTCCTACTATCTCTTCATTTGAACTGAGTTTGCGTCTAACTGATCATATGCACAGTTCTGCTGAGGTGCTTTGGCACCACATTCAGTGAAATACTGCCTTTGAAATACTCTGGGTACACCCCTGGAGCTTGGTTCTTCTTTTCCACGTTTGGACCAATTCTAGAATGAGGTCAGAAGTGGAGTGTTCCCGAAACTGCCGAGGAGATGGGTGTTTCAGTAGATAGTACCTTGATTTTTAGCACAGACAACAAGGGCTGAATGGCTTCTTTTCATGGTATACAGCCTTATTACGCTGATCATAGAGGTAGCGAAGATGTGGATGAGGTCTTCAGCAATAGATAAACCGAAGCGGGATAAAGCCTTGCTATGTGTTGGAGGTGGAAATAGGCTGAATTAGTTAAGGAGGTGGTATGTGGCTGGAAGACTGTCTCAGGGTTAGATGTATTGCTCAGACTGTTAATGGACCAGCCTCATCTCAGACTGTTGCCAGGGAGATGCCTGGTGTCAGTAGCTGGGAAATGAAGGTTTGAATAGGAGGCGAGAGAAAAAAGATTGAATTCAACAAAACATAAACTGATAAATATAAATTCCAAATTAAATCACCTCTACTGACAGAAGAGAGAAGGTGAGTTGATGATGGGGAGCTGTTTTGTAATGGTTTCTCTGTCTGAGCAGAATAAATGGCATTGACTCATCACACAACAGATTTGTCTAAAACAGGTAGATATAGACTCAGCTGAAAATTTAAAATAAAATATTTGGTTTGTGATCCGTGAGGTTAAACTTAGCCTCAAGACGACTTAGTCTCTCTCACTGGCATGAATAAATGAGATTGGCTCTGGATAGTGTACAGCATTCAGCCTGATATTCCCCTTCTTAACCCCACCTACCCTCATCTCCATCGTTGGCGTTTTGAGCCAAGGTCAGGCTGAGTGATACTAATAATAATCACCCTCGCTGCAGAAGCAAACTGGGCGCACATAGAAAATAAAATTCACACAACATCAATTATTTACAGTGCATTTGGGCCAATGCTAATGTACTGAATATATGGGAGGTCTGTCAGAATAATTTCCAGAAGTTTTTCCCATCTTACAGTAAAGAAACTCACAAAGTTGAATGTGGTGTGTATTTCTAATATGTTGCAAAGTTCATACATGCCGCCATAGTGGCAATATGATTTTGTCTGTGCCTTGAACACTTTGACTAGTTTATGCACTACAAGTATTTTACCCAAACGTTCTAGTCAGTGAGATGGAGAAAGGGACGCAGAATTTGATTTTTCAGTTCCACAAATAGTTACTCTCTATCCCTGGACACTACAGGCAATTTAACATGGCCAATCCACCTAACCTGCACATCTTTGGACTGTGGGTGGAAACTGGATCACCCAGAGGAAATGCACGCAGACACAGGGAGATTGTGCAAACTCCAAACAGACAGTCACCCCGAGGCTGGAATCAAACCCAGGTAACTGGAGCTGTGAGGCAGCAGTGCTAACCACTAAGCCACCATAGCATCAAACAGCACAGAAACAGACCCTTTGGTCCAACTTGTGCATGCCACAAGTTATCCAAACTAAACTAGTCTCTTGCATTTGGATCGTATCCCTCTAAACCTTTCCTTTCATGTACCTATCCAAATGTCTTGTAAATATTGTAGCTGTTCCTGCATTTACCACTTCCTTTGGCAGTTCATTTCACACAAGAACCACCCTCTTAAAAAGTGTCAATGTCCTTCTGCAATTCTACCCTGTCAGTGTCGCAGTTTGCAATTCTTCAAGTTTTGCATCATCCGCAAACTTTGAAATTATCCTGTGCACATCAAGATCTAGACCATTGAAATTTATGAGGAACAGCAGCTGAAAAATATCAACAGCAGTGTCATTTGTATTGGCAATCATCCATTTCTTACATATGAACAAATACATTTTCGATATTACGTTCCAAATTCGATTTCCTCTAGAGAAAGCTGGATCCATTTCTAGTTGGGACAGGCGTACCACTGAGAAAATATAGGTACTGTATGGAATTCTGAATCAGATTGACCTCTAAAGTTAGTTTTAATAATCTAGATGGATTAGAGTGGAATTTTACACATAATTCTCCCAATCTGAACTGGATATTTATCTGGTTTCTCACTTCTTTCAGGAGAAGCGCTGCCTTTGGTAAAAAGTGTATATATCGTGAAAGTATACATATTGTAAAAAGTGTATATATTGTGATGGCCAGATATCATTGATGTGGGGATGCTGGTGTTGGTCTTGGGGGAGGACAAAGTCAGAAGTCACACGACACAAGCTTGTGATTTCAAATAAACCTGTTGGTCTATAAGCTGGTGTTCTGACTTTGTCCACAAGTCTCACCATAGTGTAGGACAAATTTGGTTGAGTAGAGGGTCTTCTTCTGTCAATGATTGCTTCTAACCTCCTAATTTAGCACATGTACGGAAACAGTTACTTTCAATACTGTGATACGTATTAAACAGTTAATGCTAAATCAATCAATGCTTTTAGTACACACATTATTAAATACACGATGTAGAGTTAATTGTGATTGTAAAGTTTTACAACATTTTCAAATTACAAATTGTAGATTTATGATTCAGGCAGCACAGCTGCAGGAATTGCCATGGAGTATTTGAAAAGAAAAATGAGAATTTTTAAATCTAGGCATCGCCAGACTATGAGCCAATCAATTCCTTAAGTGGTTTGTACATAAATATCAAACCCAGAGCGTAAACAGGAGTGATTTATTGCAAAGGACACCTTGTATGGTTTAATTCTTTTCCCGATTCTATGCTTCCATAAGAATAGGCAAAAATGAGATAGCACTCAATCAAATGAATACTTCCTGCTTCAACCAGAAGATAAATGGAGTAATTTTTGAATAATATTATGAACATTGCAACTCAAGGTGTGATCCTGAGTGTGGATGTAAGAAATCAGAGCAGCTGTGCACCATTTCATTGCTCACATTTTCTGGGATTTTCATCTTAATTTTCTGAGTTGACTCCTGTAGCGATTAACTATCCAGAGATTTCCACTAACAATCGCAAAGATATGAGTTCAAATCTGAGAGGAGCTGTTGAGAATTTGAATTGAGTTAGTGAAACTAAATCTGGAAATATAAAGTTGATATCAGATGTATATTCTTTTTGAAGTCAGATTGTTTTTAATATTGTCGAAGCAAGATATCAGTGCATTCTCCATGGCAACACCTCTGCCAATCAATGTCCACTTGCGAACCAATCAGCATTCTCCTCTCATACATTATAAATATTGGTTTTCCCTTTAAATTTGCATTCTTGTGAATTGCCCTGATGAGCACAAAAAGCTTTGACAAGTGTACCTTTAGTGTGGAAACAGAGAATAATGGAACAGGAGTAGGCCATTCAGTCCTTCGAGCCTGCTCCACCATTCAATACAACTGTGGCTGATTATCCAACCCAACTCCTCTTCCAATCTTCTTCCCATTCCCTTTAATCCTTTTAGTTCTAAGGATCATGTCTACATTTTCCTTCAATGTGAAGTCTTCAATGTTTCCTATGCAGAGAATTCTGAAATATCAACACTGTCCGGGTAAAGAAATCCCTCATCTTAATCCTGAAAAGACTACCCCTTATCCTTAAACTTTAACCTCTGGTTTTGGACTCCCCAGTTATCAATAATACTCTACCTGCATATTAGCTGTCTAATACTGTTATAATTTTATAGGTATCAATGAGATTCTCCCTCATTCTTTTTAATCCTATTGAATACAGTCTTACCCAATCCGATCCCTTCCTCAATGTCAATCCCAGCTCTGCCATGAATCAGTCTCGTCTTTTTCAGCATTTCTCTAAATCAGTTGGTTGGAAAACCCTGATTGATTCAGCAATGCCATAAAAAAAACCCTGCTATACTCATACAATTCTGGACCAATTGTGTAGGCCACTTTGATTTTGTTGGACTGTGGGGACAATAGAGGGAACTACACTGCTTTAAATCAAGACAAGTGTGAAAGAAGATGTCATTAGTTCTGAGAGAAGGACATTGGATTAGTTGTTCCTCACTGGGGTAGCATGTTGGGAATCAAGCCCTGCTGTTTAGAAGTCATTGCAAAAATTAAAAATGTTATCAACATGTGTAGAATCACCAATTGACCTGTTTAATAGATGTATGATAACAGTGGCTTAGTGGTTAGCACTGCTGCCTCACAGCGCCAGGGACCCGGGCTCAATTCCACCCTCAGGTGACTGTCTGTGTGGAGTTTGCACATTCTCCCCATGTCTGCATGGGTTTCCTCAGGGTGCTCTGGTTTCCTCCCACTGTCCAAAGATGTGCAGGTTAGGGTGGGATTGGCTGTGGGAAATGCAATAGGTCTGCATGGAATGCTCTTCAGAAGGTTGCTGTGGACTGAATGGCTGGCTTCTATACTGTCGGAATTCTATATGGAAAGCACAGGCCATGTTTCTGTACGTAATGTGTACTCCTTTTTATTACAAGTGAATTTTAACCCACAGGCAAACAACTACAAATTGTTGGCATGTAACACTACTAGTTAAAAATCTAACCACCTTCTAACACCTCCCTACACACCCAAAGAGTCATGCAGACTGAACAAACATTGGTGTTATTGAGGGAAGGAAAAGCAAAACTGAGGAAACTATTCAATGGCCGCAGTCCTCAGGATCTGATGGACCATTTCTTTCATATATCAGCTTGTCCAAGGTGGGCCATTGACATTGATTTGGGGGTGGTCATGATGGCAGCATCTCACTTGGTTGCTGTCAGCATTGTTCCCCCCTAGATATCACAACTAGCAGAGACCAGTTATTCCTGCTTCTGGTTGGAGCAGTTGAACATTAGCCACACAGCTCAACAATGAGGCTGCCTCTTTTTCAAAGAAATGTAAAAATAAATAAGCATTTACAATTCGGACTGTTTTTATTTACTCGTTCATCACTAGCTGGCCCAGCATTTATCGCCTGCCCATAGTTTCCCTTAACAAGGTGGTAGTGAGCTGCTTTCTTGAGCCACTGCGGTCCACTTGCTGTGGGTTGACCCACAATGTCATCAGGGAGAGAATTCCAGGATATTGACCCAGCGACAATGAAGGAACGGTGATATATTTCCAAGTCAGGACAGTGAATGGCTCAGAGGGGAACTTGCAGGTAGTGTTATTCCCATGTATCTGCTCCTCTTGTCTTTCCAGATGGAAATGGTCATGAGTTTGGAACATGTTGTCTAAGCAGCCTTGATGAATTTTTTCAGTGCCTCTTGTAGATGGTACACACTGCTGCTATTGAGTGTCAATGATGGAAGGAGTGAACGTTTGTGGATGTGGTGCCAATCAAACGGGCTGCTTTGTCCTGAATGGTGTCAAGCTTCTTGAGTGTTGTTAGGAATGCACTCATTCAGGCAAGTGGGGAGTATTCCATCACACTCCTGACTTGTGCCTTGTAGATGGTGGACAGGCTTTGGGAGTCAGGAGGTGGGTTACTTGCCACGGTATTCCTAATGTCTGACCTGCTGTTATAGCCAGAATATTTATACAGTTAGTCCAGTTGATTTTCTGAATAGATAGATGTCAACAGACATTGCATGGGTTGATTGGGCTGAATGGTCTATTGCTGTGCTAATGTAGTCCAATGATGACCTGCCTTGTGCTCTCATTTGCTTGTGGTTTGCATCTGACTGGGAAATTTTGATGCGTTCATGATTGCTCTCCAGAAGAAGGAGAAGATGGAAAGGTGATTCCCAGAGTCTGGCACCAAAGGGAATGTTGACTTGAGCAAATTCCTGGCCAGGTTTCTAACAGGAAAGGTCACAAGACCTGTACCTGAGTGTGTGCAGGACGACAGGAGGAGACTTGAAGTTTCAAACAAAAAAACACAGAACTGTACAAAACGCTAGTGCGGCCTCACTTGGAATATTGCGTACAGTTCTGGTCGCCCCATTACAGGAAGGATGTGGAAGCATTGGAAAAGGTGCAGAGGAGATTTATCAGGATGTTGCCTGGTCTGGAGCAAAGGTCTTATGAGGAAAGGCTGAGGGACTTGGGTCTGTTCTCATTGGAGTGAAGAAGGCTAAGAGGGGATTTAATAGAGACATACAAAATGATCAGAGGATTAGATAGGGTGGACAGTGAGAGTCTTTTTCCTGGGATGATGACGTCGGCTAGTACGAGGGGGCATAGCTGCAAATTGAAGGGTGATAGATTTAAGACAGATGTCAGAGGCAGGTTCTTTACTCAGAGAGTGGTAAGGGTGTGGAATGTCCTGCCTGCCAATGTAGTTAACTCAGCCACATTAGGGGCATTTAAACAGTCCTTGGAGAAGCATATGGATGATGATGGGATAGTGTAGAGGGTGGGCTTAGATTAGTTCACAGGGCGGCGCAACATCGAGGGCCGAAGGGCCTGTTCTCTGCTGTATTGTTCTATGTTCTATGTGCTGGCTCATTATCAGAGGAGGTCATGAGGATACAATTTACCACCCAAATATATTTCTCTTCCAGTCACTAATATTGACTCTTAACGGCCTTGAGAAGATTCAGGCTAAAGTACAAGGGCTGAAAAAAATCCAGCCTGATTATTCACACTGATATTGAATGCTGAAGGAGCCTGACTGGCTAATTTAAAAGAGTAATACGTTTGGAATAATAACTGACAGCTCCTAAATATCACTTTCCTTCCGTAAACTTTCTGAAATGAACACCATTTCAATGTTGCACTGCTGCTGAAGCAATTCCAAGGTGAAGGATATAGACTGGTGAAATACAAGGTCCTTGTCAGAAGGACACCCAAATTATTGATTAAAAAAAACCCAAAGTTATGGCAGAGGCTCAGGGTCATTCCTTAAGGAATTTCTGGCCAATATCTCTGATTTTACTTCATGTTTTTGCCCTGCAGCTTCATTTATTTGATGGAAATAAATTTTTGGCTTGAATATCACTGAGTAAATTATTTGCAGTTACAAAGTCAAGAGGGTGGTCTTTGTCTGTACCACCCCATCTATAAGGACATTTAAGGGTCTGTCTGCTAAGCAAGACACTGATTTCTTATCTGCCAATTCCAAGGTGAATGTTAACAGCTGTGCAGGGCAGCTCTGGGATGCAAACACTTGATTCGAGTGCACAACTGTCTTTCTAAATGTGGTGACAGTGCCAGGAACCCAATGATATCCTGGAAATGATAAGTGCTTCCATCAATGTGGAGTGGGAGAATCAGGCTGCCATGAAATGAGTGTGGTGTCATAGCACTTGGCTAATGAAGCAAACTTGAGATGATAGTTTGAGAAATCATGTCATGTTTCTTGGAGAGTGACCCTCTGTGAAATTTGATAAAAAACAGCACTGCCAATTTCTGGTAGGTTCAGCCCTAGCCTCTCATTTACTAAGAATGAGAGATGCCATTTATTATAATGCATATAACTATCATATACATGTACCAGCAGAGGGAGTCCGCAAGATAGCAAAGAAATCCGTGTTTTAATAGTAAGTACAGTTCTGACTATCAATGTTTCTTACTGAATTTTATAGTCTCTTCCCAGGAACATCATAGAGTGTCTTTCTATCTAGAGTACTGATGTCTAAACATTCGTGTAGAGGGCTTTGTTTTGAAAAGTATGATTTCTGGAGAGATATGATTTCTTTTAGAGACCTATAGCTCACTTTGAATTCTGTCGACATTTTGGGGTCCCTTCAGAATCTCTTGTTAATTATGTTGTGGGATTGGACATTTCATTAATGTCGCTATTGATCCTTTAGAAAGTGAATCTGGAGAGATAATAATAGAAAATAAGAAATTGTCTATGAATTAAACAGATGATTTGCACCCATCTTTACCGTAAAGACAAAGGTAACAGCCCAAAAATAGCTGTGAATCAAGAGGTGAAAAGGAGGGAGGAGATGATCCCATCATTTGGGAAGCACCCTGAGAAAATTGACAGAGGTGAAGATTGAGAGGTCTGCAGGTCTTGGTGGGTTTCATCAAAGTTTCTGAAAAGCAGCGGCTGCTTCAAGATTGGGTGCATTTCCAAATTATGCCACAATCCAGAAAGATTGGATCAGTTTGGAAAATAGTGAATGCAACCTCCATGAAACCTCAGCAAATCAGGAGACCGAAGGCAGGAAACAACAGGCATGTTAGATTAACATCTGTCAGAGGGAAAATGCTGCAGCCTAATATTCAGAGGATTATAGCAGGGCACTTAGAAAATCTCAATGCACTCAGGCAAAGTCAACATAGTTTTATGAAAGAGAAGACATGTTGACCAACTGATTCGTACTCTTTGAGGAAATAAAAAGCAACATGAAAGGAGGGTATATATGGTATGCGCGGATTTTCTAAAGGGAAAGTGCCACATCAGAGGTTACCACACAAAATAAGAGTTCAGCATGTAGGGGCTGACATAGAGGCATGGATAGAAGATTGGTTAGTTAACAAGAAACAGTGGGACAAAGAGCAAAGAACAGTACAGCGCAGGATCAGGCCCTTCGGCCCACCAAGTCTGTGCTGATACGTTTCTATGCTGTCTGTATCCTTCTATCCTATGTATATTCATGTATCTGTCATGATGCTGCTTAAACATTGCTGTTGTATTTGCTTCCACCATCTCCTCTGGCAGTGTATACCATGCACTTATCGCTCTCTGTGTAAAAAAACCTTCTTCTGACGTCTCCTTTAAACTTTCTCCCTTTTACCTTAAACCTATGTCCCCCAGTAACTGACATTTCTACCCAGGGAAAGAGGCTCTGACTACACAATCTAGACATGCCTCTCTTCATTTTGTAAACTTTTACCAGGTTGCCCCTCAGCCTCCACGGTCAAGTGAAAACAAACCAAGTTTGCCCAATTTCCCCTCATAGTTAAAACCCTCCAAACCAGGCCACATCCCGGTAAACATTTTCTGTACCTGGCAACCAGAACAGTACACAATATTCAAAATGTGGCCTGGCTAAAGGTCTATACAACTGCAACATTACATGCCAATTTTTAGACCATATATCCTGACTGACGAAGGCAAGCATATGCCTTCTTGACCACTTTATCCATTTGTGTTGCCATTTTCAAGGAACTGTTTGTTGATGCTTCTCAGTGTTCTACCATTTAATGTACGCTTCCTTCCTGCATTAGAGTTTCCAAAATGCAACACCTCATATTCATCCAGATTAAATTCCACTTGCCATTTCTCTGTCCATGTCTCCAACCTATTTATATCCTGCTGTATTGTCTGACGATCGTCCTCACTAACCAGAGTTTCCCCAAACATTGTGTCATCTGAAAACTTACTAATCAGATGACCTACATTATTTTCCTACATCATTACTATAAATTACAAATAGTATGGTTCCCAGCACTGATCCCTGCGGAACACCACTGGTCACAGACCTCCAATCTGAATAACACTCTTTCACCACTAATCTCTGTCTTCTCTGACTAAGCCAGTTCAGTCTCCATCTTGCTAACTCACCACGAATCCCATGCGACTTCACCTTCTGTATCATCCTGCCATGAGAGGTTGCATAAATAGATCATTTTTGAATTGGCAAGATGTATCAAGAGCAACAATGATTAGTGTTGGATCCCCAATGATTTGTAAACTAACTCATTGACTTGGATGAAGGGGCTGAATGTACAGTTGTGAAATTTGTTGATGTCACAAACATATGTCAGAGAGTATGAACTCTGGAGAAATCACAAAGACATCTATCGGTACATTAAATGAATGGGCAAATGAATCAACAGATGGAGTATACTGTGGAAAAATGCAAACTCATCCATTCTGGCAGGAAAAAAAGCTTCATTTTAATTTTTTAAATAACGTGAGTGAACAGATTGTTTTTGTTCCCAACAAAGGGTTCATGGTTCTCACTAAACATTGAAACAATTTATCAATATCCTATCTGGCTCATGCATAGTTCGTAATTTCTTTGGGGGCAACATGGTGGCTCAGTGGTTAGCACTGCTGTCTCACAGCGCCAGGGACCTTGGTTTGATTCCAGCCTCAGGTGATTGTCCGTGTGGAGTTTGCACATTCCCCCTGTATCTGCCTGGGTTTCCTCTGTGTGCTCCAGTTTCCTCCCACAGTCCGAAGATGTGCAGACTAGGAGGATTGGCTGTGCTAAATTGTCCGTAGTGTTCAGGGATATGTAGATTGGGTGGTTTATAGGGGAATGGGTTTGGGTGGGATCCTTGTGGGGACAAAGGACCTGTTTCCACACTATAGGGATTCTATTCTAAATTCAAATTCAACCATCTGCCATGATATGGTTTGAACCTGGGTAACCTGAACATGACCAGGATCTTTAAATTAACAGTCCAGTGATAATACCATTAGGCCATCACCTTCCCTGAAAAATGGAGAGAGATTGTAGAGCATTGTAATATAAAGGGAGCTGGGAATGCAGTTAGAGCAAAGTGATTTGGAGGGTGAATGGAATGTTGTTCATTGCTAAGGAAAATGGATTAGAAAAGGAGCAATGCTTCACCCTAGATGTGTAGAAAAGGTAAGGCTACATCTGGAGTACTCAGCTCAGATTTAGTCTCCATATTCAAGAAAGGACATAAATATGTTAGGACCAGTTCTGAGAAGGTTCACAATTGATAGCCGGGATTGGCGGCTATTTTACAGGCTGGACCGCTATCCTTTGGAGCTTAGAAAATAGAGGAGTGATGTTATTGAGAAAGATTAGATGATGAGGGAACTGGACAAGGTGAACACTGAGGCAATGTTTCCCTTCAGCAGATGGATTAGGATGAGGGAGAGCTGTTTAAAAATAAGACGTCTTCCATGAAGATGGAGATGAAGAAGATTGCTTTCTCTCAAAGGTGGTTATTTTTCAGAATTTTCCTCCCCAGCGTATTGTTGGAGCTGCACCCATTCAAACAGGTGGAAATTATTCCACCATATTCTTGACTTGTGCCTTGTTGAGGGTGGACAGACTTTGTGCAGTCAGGAGGTGAGCTACTTGCTGCAGTATTCCTAACCTTTGACGTGCTCTTGTCGCCCCTGTGTTTATATGGTGAGTTAAGTTTAATTTCTGGTCATTAGTAACCCCCAGGATGTTGTGGATTCAATGATGGTAATGTTGTTGAATGTCAAGTGGCGGCGGTTAGATTGTATTTTATTGGAGATGGTTATTGTCTGGCACTTGTGTGGCATGAATGTTATTTGCCACTTGTCAGCCAAGCGTGGATATTGTCCAGATCTTGTTGCATGTGAACATGGACTGCTTCAGTACCTGAGGAGTTACAAATGGTGCTGAACATTGTGCAATCATCAGCGAACATCCCCACTTCTGATCTTATGATGGAGGGAAGGTCATTGATGAAGCAGTTGAAGATGATTGGGCCTAGGACACTGCCCTGAGGGACTCCTGCAGAGATGTTCTGGAGCTGAAATGACTGAATTCCAGCAACCATAACCATCTTCCTATGTGCCAGGTATGACTCCAACCAGCAGAGAGTTTACCCTCTGATACCCATTGATTCCAGTTTTGCTCGGGCTTCTTGATGCCCCACTTGGTCAAATACAGCCTTGATGTCAAGGGCTGTCACTCTCACCTCACCTCTGGAATTCAGATCTTTTGATAATGTTTGAACCAAGGCTGTAATGAGGTTAAAACATGAGTGACCCAGGCAATTTTCCACACTATCGGGTAGATGCCAGTTTTGTAGCTGTACTGGACCATCTTGATTCGGAGAGTAGCAAATTTGAGAGCACAATTCAGAAACAAAAACAGAAGTTGCTGGAAAAGGTCAGCAGGTCTGGCAGCACCTGAGAAGAGAAATCAGAGTTAACGTTTCAGGTCCAGTGACCCTTTCTCAGACCCTTTCCTTCTGGAGCACAATTGTCTTATTTACACATCACATCACAATGACTTAAAATTAATTTACTCATGACCTACTTTGGTAGTCTAGCTCCTGGAGTCTAGTTCTAGAATCTAAACATGTTTCTCGATAGGGGCCTGATTGGATTTTTGGATGATGTGTGTTTTTTTGGTATACACATAATTTGTTATGGAATGGGGGGTTAGGGAAGGGGCTCAACAATGTGATGTGACTGTATCCTTACAGACCTGTAAAATCCACCGGAAGTCTATTCCCAAAAAACAGTCTGTGTAACTGAGACTATAAACAATGACACAATTGCCACATTTCCTCCCCTCAGCTGCTTCCCCACCTTATCTTGGAAATCAGCCCCTGCAGAGTGGGTGGGATGGTCATGTTTTGAGACTTGCTCCTGGTCATTTCTCACTGATGGGGGTGAGACAGAAATGTCTCACGAGTAACACTGGGTCCAAGTGAAAGGTTTTGAGCCTAAGTTCAGATATTCTGGCAGCAGCAATTTACAACAAAGCCATGTGCAGTTTAAAACCACATTGTCTCACAGGCACTATTATTAATGCGTTTGTTTCAAACTGTTTGCAAGATGAATCACAATGCATCTTTGTTCTGCCTCAACAGTTTCCCCAATTTTCTTCCGAATACTTTTCATGTCAGTGTGCGCTGAATAATTAGATTAATTCATGCCAATTATTGATTGAATGAATGCCCTTGGGCAATCGGATTTGGGAGAGAGGGATGTGATCTGAAGTTGTCAGCTGTGACTTAATAGGAAATACTCATGCTTCTGAATCAGAAACCCCACTCCACAGCCTTTGACAACATCATCTAGGCACTAATTCAGAGAGAAGTTTTTTTTGATCACAGGATTTAGGCATCTCTGGCTAGGACAACAGTCATTGTGCATCCCTAGTTTCCCAGAGGGCAGTTAGGAGTCAACCACATTGCTGTGCGTTTGGAGGCACATCAAGGCCACATCAGGTAAGGATAACAGATTTCCTTCCGGAAAGGATACTCATGAACCAGATGGGTTGTCCCCACCAGAACAACTTATAATGGTTTCATGGTCATCATTAGCCCCTTGATTCCAGATTCTTTGTTGAATTCAAATTCCACCATCTAACACAATGGGATTCAAACTTGGATCCTCCAAAACATGAGCTGAGTTTCTGGATTAATAGTCTAGTATTAACACCACCAGGCCATTGCCTCCCTTGGACTGCATCGTTGGATGTAACATCTTTCAGATGCAATGTTGAAATAATCGCCCTCTCGGACGATCTGCCTACAGCACTCAGTGTCTTGGACCTATATCAAGCAGCAGCTAAAGCAGACTATACTACCATTCCCCACACGGCATTTCTGGGAAGTTGTTGGGTGCAGATTGGCTGTTCGCTCTCATTCTGAGATAAGTTATTGACCTCACACTCATGCTATAACTAAGGCTGCATACTTCCACCTCTGTGATATTTGACTTGACCCCTGTCTCAGCCCACCTGCTGCTGAAACACTCATTCATACCTCCGTGATCTCACTATCCTTTCTGTCTCACTGCACTCCTGGCTGCTTTCCTGCTCTCCATCAATCTGAGACCATTCAAAACCCTGCTACCTGTTTGCATTTCACTCCGCACCAGATTTCCCTTCCCAATCACCCCTGCGGCTTTGCAAGTCTGGCTCAGAAGGTGATGAAGGCGGGAGCATTGATATTTTTAAAGATAGAGGTGGATGGATTATTGTTCAGCTGTGGCACCAAGAGTTGTCAGGGTGGATGGGAGTGTGGAATTTGAATCACAAACAGATCAGCCATAATTTTATTGAATAGTGGAGTAGGTTCAATAGACTGAATGGTCTACTTCTGCTCCTATTTCATTGGCTCTAGATTAAGTAAGGACTTGATTCTGAACAATCCGTCCACAACCTCACCCCTCCATGGTCTGTTTAAATCTCCTTGAGCCCTGCAACCCTCCAAATATCAGTGCTTCTCAGAATCTGGCCTGCGGAGTACCCTCACTGCTGCAGTTTCTGTGGCCATACAGATAACTGAAGCCCAAACTCCGGAATTCTCTTCTTCAACCTTTAGTTTTTCACTTTTAGTCCATCCTTAACACCCACCTCTTTGACAATACATTGCGTTTCCTTACCTATCATCACTTTATACAACTTGGTGTAACACTTTGTTTTCCAATGCTCCTGTGAAGCATCCTGGATGTTTCTATTGCTTTAAGGATGTTGCATAAATGTAAATTGTTCTTGTTGCTCTCAGAGTTTATCGACTGTAAAGTGTTTCAAGATGAGCTGGTCAACTTGTGAAATTATTAAGAATGTGAGCCTTCTGATCAGTTATGTTTTTAGACGTGATGTTGAGGTTTGGCATTGAACAACTGCATTGCATGCGGTCACCACACTGCCAGAAGGACTTGGATGCTTTGGAGAGGGTGTAGAGAAGGTTTACCAGGACATTACCTGGTGTGGTATGCTTTAGCTAAGAGGACAGGTTAGATAAATTCAGATTATTTTCACCAGAAAGATGAAGGCTGAGAGGCAACCTGATAGAGGTCTACAAAATTATGAGGGGCATAGATAGGGTGGATAGTCAGAGGTTTTATCACAGGGTGGAAAGGTCAACTATGAGGGGACACAGGTTCGAGGTGAGAGGGGGAAGGTTTAGGGGAGAAGTGTGAGGAAATTTTTTCATTCAGGGGGTCATGGCTGCCTGGAACACACTCCCAGTGAAGGTTGTGGAAGTAGGTGCATTTGCAAGGTTTAAGGTGCATTTTGGTAGACACATGAACAGAGGTGAACCAAGGGATAGAAACCATCCATGGGCAGTAAGTAACGGGTCTAAATAAGGATTAGGAATCAGTGCAGGCTTGGTGGGCTGAAGGGTCTGTTCCTGTGCTGTATTAAATTGTGTTTAATTGAATGGTATTGTATAACTGTGCACAACCATCAGGCTCTTTCCATGCCAAAAGACCAAAGGGAAATGGAGAAAATTCGTGCACTCCTAATTACTTCCCATGGGCCCTGACAAATGATATTACTGCAATCACAAAGTCATTGAGATCTATTGCATAGAAAAAAGCCCTTCAGCCCATTGTGTCTGCACTAATCCAAAACAACTGCCTAACCATTCTAATCTCTTTTTCCGACACTTGGGCCACAGCCCGTATGCTTTTCAAATGTTCTGCCTCTCCCATCCTTCCAGGCAGTGAGTTCCAGATTCCCACCACCTTCTGGGTGACAACATTTTTTCTGACATCTCCTCTAAACCCCCTGCCCTTTACCTTAAGTCTATGTCCCCTGGTCATTGACCCCTCCACCAGGAGGAAAAGTTTCTTCCTGTCAACCCTGTCTGTGTTCCTCATACTTTAATACGTCTCAAGTGAAGACACTTGACAGATGGTCCTTTGTTGTTTTAAACTTTCTGAGGTTATTGAAAACCAGCTAAACTGCTGGCAGAGTGTGCGTTTACACAACAGATATTTGCTTATCGTGTTCTACAAGTGCTTAACACTGAAACTGAATTTATGTTGTTTGTTGGTCAGATGTATTTAATGATCTGATTCACCTTTTGACCTACGAATGTCTGAATGTGTGCAAGATGACAAAATAGCTCTGAGACCATAAAAGTCCCTTGGAACACTGGGATCCGCTGTGCTGTGCTGCCTCTCCTCTGCCTGGGAACACTTTGACTGGGCCTATTGCTATTCTTGGGTATCTGAAAGCGGAAAATGAGGAGGACAAGGTTGGGGGGGCCGGGGTGGGTGGTGCGAGGAAAGACGGAGGTAGAGGCAACAAACAAGACCACTGCTCACTGTCTGCAACTTGATCATGGTGCCAGAGGGGAGGAGAAGGAGGAGTTGGAGGTTGAGAAAGGACATAAGGAAAAATAAATGCGCTGTCACCCTCAACATCCTCAGTGATATCAGGAGCCACAGGTTTTGGCACATTCATGCCCAAACTGCAGAGAACCATATCCAGGAGATGAACTCACAAACACACAATCAAGGAATAAGTGTATGCCACTTGGATCTTTGAGCCTGTCCCATCATTCAATAAGGTCGAGGTTGATCTAATCCTAACCTCAACCTCACAGGGGGTCCTTGTACCCCTTCAGATCTGCCAGGTTCCCTTCTACTGAGCACCACCTTTCCATGTATGGCAGAGGGTGGAGAGTGAGTGATTGTGACAAATTTGGCTGATGTGCCCGCTCCAGATGAATGGTTAGAGGCATGTGGAGGCCGTGAGAGGTGACTGCCAGATTGGCATCATTGGAAGGTATGCAAGAGTCAGATGCACAGTCTGGGTACTTGGTCTAAGTGTCAGTATTTGCTGCTCAGTAAGAAATGGGGGTGTGACCCATAAGGAGCAGAGTGAGATGTTGTTGATCCACTAGCTCTCCACTAGTCAATACGTGCCAGGGTGGAGGGTGGGGCAAATTTGGTGGTGTAGGGGTTTTGGCACTAAGTGGTTATGATGTTGCTACTGTGGGATCATGCTGTGCATAATTTAGCTGCCACCTTCCCTTCACTACAACAGTAACTGCTACACTTAAAGAATATTTCATTGTGTGTAAAACACTAAGGTGTTAAAAAACAAAACAGGAAAATGGAAGCCTGTCCTTTTTTAACCTCAGTTAAACATTTATTTATGTCATATTCTAGAACTTAATGCCTGTAAGGGTGGTAGAGGCAGAATATTTATGTAGTATTTAGATATATACTTACGATGCCAAGGCACACAAAGTTATGAGCCAAGTGCTGGAAAATGGGATTAGAGCAGATAGGTGGTTGTTTTTGACCAGTACAGACTCGATGGGCTGAAGGGCCTTGTAGATCCCTAATACTCTATGATGCTCTATGGAGTTACATTATCTTTAGTCTCAATATTTCTCCAATTAGTGTTAAATTAATGTTGTGTCCTTATGAAACCTCAAAACAAGACAATTCAAAATGAAGAGAGTCACTTTCCTGATCATAGGTTCAGTAAGATATTGTGGCCAATTTTTGGAACGCTGACCCTTCTCGAAATCATTCCAGCCGTTTGTATTTGCAGCAAGTCAATGGCTACAGTAAGAAGCCGGAGGCTGTGCATCACGAGAAGGAGTAAAGATTTTTTTTTGTTCTCAGCTGGTCAATTCCTCTGAAACATTTTCTTCCTGCGTAACAATTCTGTTCATCAATCCATTGACACAGAATCTTCCAAAGATTCCGCTGGATCTAGCAGATGTAAAGCTTTTAAAAGAATAGTTTAACCGCACAGTGACTGGGAAAATCAATTCTGATCGAGCAAAGCTCTGAAAGTTGCCCTAACTAAAGGTTTGAACTTGACAATGGTGGAAAACTTCAGGATGTTAATGTGCGGGTAAAATTGACTCTGTCTGTAAAAAGAAAACTTCAATAAATTCATTATGGCATCCATAGAAACAAATTGACTTTCCTGATTATAGAGATGAAAGCTTTTCAAATTGGTACTTATATTCAGTAACATTTTTAGAGAGTTTGCAGATGACCTTTATAAATCTGACGCATGGTCTTTTTTGTTGGATGTTCAGCACAAATGCCACTCACCAGTGGAAATAAAAAGCAAAGTATTCAACAGGCCTGTGTCCCAGATTCTTACACTGCTGCTTTGCTGAGACCTTGGCAATAAAGGATTTTATTTCACAGGCAGATAATTCTTTCAACTCACAATGCTTTAGCTGCATCACAGAGTCATTCTGGTCTGAGATTGCTGGAAATTGGGGTCTCCTTTAAAACTGTGGTAAGGCCATAAGGCATTGGAGCTGAAGTACGCCATTCAGCCCATCGAGTCTGCTCTGCCATTCAATGAGATCATGGCTGATCTGATAATCCTCAGCTCCACTTTCCTGCCTTTTCTCCAAAACCCTTGATTTCCTCACTGATTAAAAATCTGCCTTGAATACGGAGTCACATATGTGTACAGCACGGAAACAGGCCCTTCGGCCCAACTCATCCATGCAGACCAAGTTTCCTAAACTGCACAAGTCCCATTTGCCTGTGTTTGGCCCATATCCCTTTAAACCTTTTCTATCTGTGTCCCTGTCCAAATGTCCTTTAAATGTTGAAATTGTACCCACCCCTATCACTTCCTTTGGCAACTCATTCCATGTAGCAAATATAGCTGAATGTAGTTAATGACCCACCCTCTTCAGGAAAGAATTCCACAAATTCCCAGCCCTCTGAGAGAAGGAATTCCTCTCTTAAAAGGGTGACCCCTTATCCTAAGCACTAGCCTTCTGCTCTTAGACTCTCCCACAAGGGAAACAAACTTTCTGCATCAACCTAAGACATGCAAGGCTATGGGCCAAGTGCTGGACAATGGGATTAGATGGTTGTTTTTGATGAGTATTGATGGAAAGGGTTGAAGGGCCTCATTATGCTTTAGTTCTCTTTGACTTTACGGCCCTGTCAAGTCCCCTGAGAATCTTGTATGTTCTCTTAATATGTTGGTTTTTCCTGTGGAGCGTGAGACCTCAGTTAGTTGTGTAACTGTTACAAATAGCCTTGAACAGTACAAAGGAAAGATCCATTGGGTATCACACTACCCTATTATGAGTGCAACGCTTTTAAAAAAAACAAGTTTTTGTTCTTAAAAGGAATGAAAATGAACTTATAAATGGTGGTGGGTGAACAGGCAACAGTTACACTGGCATCATGAACATCTGCCCATGGTGATTGGCTGAGAGGGTTTAGACAAGTGATTGGCACAGCTGAGGCGGCCAGTTCTCAAAATAAAGGATATCAGCTGGGGGAGGTGGGCAGAGAGGACCCAGGGGAACAATAACCATCTGCCTGGGAGAACCGCTGAAAGTCAAATCCATCAGCCCATGGGAGAATGAAGACAATGACACCACCTCCAAACTATCATCACCATTCCTTCACTCTACAAAACAGATTCAGGATCGATGAACTTCCTCACCTGGCATAGCCATATACTTCCTTTTGCCTCATTATCTAAACCACTGCTTTATAAAGAATCAACACAGAAAACTGTTACAGTTCAGAAGTAAAGTCACCACTGCCATTGGAGAGGTTTAACCTGAGGCTCACTGTACCTTAGTTGAGGTCAGAGGTTGAGAAAGGGACCCTGCGTGGTAATCTCAGCTGGGGTTGTCAGTGTCACTCTGTACCATAACCTGGCCAGCCAACCAACTAAAATAATCAGCCCCTGCTCCAGTTGATCAGCTGCCTAAATGAGAAACTGTGATCAAGAACAGATCTAACCAGAATCAACAAGATGGTCATCACTTAGACCAGTATGCCCTTTGAAAGAACTTTCAATTAGTTTCACATGAATCAATCCTTTCCTGCAGACCACACACTGGTGAATTCTTCAGGTAATTGTTAATTATGCATCAGTAGGGTTTAAGTTGATCATTGAGAACAATCACATGATTCTTAGGAAGGTATTCTGAATTTCTGTGATGTGGTTCATGAACCGGGAAGTCATGCTGGTGTAATCTTGGTGCACTGAGATATTCCTGACGTGCTGTGACAGTTTTGAAAACACAAAACACACAGGGAGGTGGAGTGTAATAGCACCAGGGTAGCTATCTCGAGAATCAGGATAATGTTCTGGGGACTACTAACCTCACTATGTCACATGTTGGAATTTGAATTCAATAAAATCTGTAATTAAAAAGCTAACCTGTTGATGACCATTGTCATTTGTTGTACAAACTCACCTGGTTCATTAATGTCTTTTGCAAAAGGAAATTTGCTGTCCTTACCTAGTATGGCCTGCATTCAACTCCAGGCCCACAGTGACATTTAATTTCTCTCTGAAACCACGCTTGCTCCCTTCGCTTCTGGCCCTCAGCAGCAGCAGTGTGCACTATCTACAAGATGCACTCCAGAAATTCACCGAAGATCCTTAGACAGCATCTTCCAAACCCACGACCACTTCCATCTTGAGCGACAAGGACAGCAGATGCATGGGAACACTACCCTCTGCAAATTCTCCTGCAAACCACTCACCTTCCTGACTTGGAAATATGTCACCATTCCTTCATTGTTGCTGGGTTAAAATCCTCAAACTGCCTCGCCAATGGCATGGTGAGTGTCCCTATAGCATATGGACTGCAGCAGTTCAAGAAGGCAGATCACCAACACCTTCTCAAGGGCAAGGAGGAGCAGGGAATGAATGTCAGCCCATCCAGCAACATGCCACACTCTGTGAATGAATTAAAAAAAGCTGAGAAAGCTAATCTGTTTAGGGACAACGAAGGATGAGCAACACGTGTCAGCTTTGCTCACAATGCCCACATCCCACATGTGAATTTTTAAAAAAGTAATCCATTTGATCCCTTTTGCCTTCTGTTGGTACTCCTATGGTTGACAATGGAAATTACATTAATGCTTTCAAATTGTTGTCATTCTTCCATTGATATGACAATGGACTTGGTACAAAATGGACATCATACCTTGGAATAGGAGGAGGCGACACAGTGTGGAGCTGGAGAAACACTGCAGGCCGGGCACCATCAGAGGAGCAGGACCCTCAAACCTGTCCCTCCGTTGAATCAGAGCACAATCAACCTGTATCCTAATTCCATTTAACAAGCCTTGATTAATTTACTCATTTTATTCATGCCTATACAAAGGCCAATTTCCATTTTTCAATTTTCCCACCCAGCCCTTGACCAGGGTGGCACTGTGGCTCAGTGGTTTATACTGCTGTCTCATAGAGCCAAGGACCTGGGTTCAATTTCACCCTCGGGCGAGTATCTGTGTGGAGTTTGCACATTCTTCCCCGTGTCTGCATAGGTTTCCTCTGGATGCTCTGGTTTCCGCCCACAGTCCAAAAATGTGCAGATTACGTGGATTGGCCATGCTAAATTTCCTGAAGTGTCTAGGGATGTGTAAGCTATGTTGATTAGCCACAGAAAATGAGTAGTTACAGGGTTGGGTCTGGGTGGGATGCTCTTTGGATGGTCAGTGTGGACTCAATGCGCTGAATGGTCCGATTCCACACTGAAGGAATCCTATGATCTATATGATGTTAGCTAACTTCAACTATCATTGTGAGGTTACTTTTGCAGAAATTTGTCATTTTTTAGATTTGCAGTTGACATCTGCCATCAGACTTGGGTTCTGAGAAAGCTCTGTTAGATCATTGGATAGGGGAGTAGGAATGTTGAGTTTAATGGATATTTTAACATAAATTCATGTATTTGTAAGCTCTTTGTGGTAAACATATGTCATGACTATGATTGGCTATTCCCTTCTACTGAATAATGCCTTGCTTCACCAGTATCTCAGCTCATCTATTGCTGAAGCCCTCATTTATACCTATGCTGTATCTATATTTGAGTATATCAGCACACTGCTGACTACTGTACCCGCCCCGCCTCCACTGTTCCTTTTTAAGTTCTGCTGCCCAAGTCCTAAACCACGTTTTGCCCAGATCTGATTTAAATTTCATTTCTGTACGTGCTCAGCTCTTACAACTCCCAGTCAAACAATGTCTTGATTTTAAAATTCCATGCCTTGTATTCAAATCTTTCCATAGCCTTGTCAAGAGTGACCATCTTAGAGGCAAAATAAGGGACATTATGCCAAGTTGGTCAAGTCTTGAGACTGGGGCTGGGGACAGCCTTGAGGCGCTGTTGGCGTCTTCAGATAGTGCAGCGGGTATGAGCAAAGTTTTGAGTGAAGAGATTGCATCGTGAAGTCTTCAGTGAGGTCTACAGGGGCAGGCTCACAATTCACAGTGAGTCCAACCCTACTGCTGGTTCAGATCACACCACCCCTTCAATACAGCATCTGGACTCCCAGAGAATGTTTGCTAAGACAAATCATCGAGCTGTCAAATCCTGGAACGCACGCTTAAAAAAGGGCTTGCTGGGAATCAGGGTCAATTCATGTCCTGGGAAAGTCCAGGCATGGGAAAAAATTGCCTACACCACAGGGCAGTCTAGAAAGTCTAGAACTCTCTCCTTAAACCTTTCCACTTCTCAATCTTTCTTTTAGACATTCCGTAAATCCTATCGGCTGGTGATCTACTGATGTGGTTTGGCGACTTTAATCTTTTGTGATGTTAACGTAAGTAATTTGTGGTGGAGTTTAGTCTCAGAAAAAGGGCACCAATTTAAGACTGAGCTGAGAAGGAATTTCTTGTCTCAGAGGGTATGAGTCTTTGGAAGCCCTTGCCACAGGGAGCTGTGGGAGCAGAGTCCTTGTGTATACTTATGGCTGAGATTCTTGATCAGCCTGGGAATCAAGGGTTATGGGAAAAACACAGGACAAGTGGATGTAATGAATTTTGCGTCAGCCACGATCCTGTTGAATGGCAGAGCAGACATAAGGGGCCAAATGGCCTACTATCCCTATTCTTATGGTCTTGTAGAGTTGCAAGTATGACATGCCCTGCAATGTCAGGAATTAGGAATAAGATTCATTTGGGTGACACCTCAGTTGGTATGTGGAGGTGAAGCCTGAAGATTTGGTGAAAATGTGACTGGGTGAGGTAAGGTATTGGTGGAGTCTACAAAAACCTGGCATTGCACTGTATGAGTTCCCCATTATAACCAGCACCCAGGACTTATACCGATGTCTCTGATAACACTGAATACCAGCATGTCTGAGAACAAGCCAGCGATAAGTATCAGTTTGATATGTGTCCCTGTAACTAATTTCACCACCAACTTCCTCTGGAGCCTGAGCCTAGTAACTATTAAGTTGCTTCCTGTTGCAGTACCAGCAAAGGTTGGATGGGGTGGAGAGGAGGAGATGGGGTGCTGCTGTTTGACAGTTGACAGCCCTTAAAGAATCCTGGGAGCACCCAAGAACTGCAGCAGATGGAGATGATGATTTAGTGTTCAGTCAAGCCATAACAGTCATTTGGGAGATGAAACAGGGCCAGTTTGTTGCATTTCTAGTCAAGGGCGAGCGACAGCACAAAATTGAACTCAATAACTTTTTCCATTGGTGAAGTTTTTCATAAATCACAATGCAAAAGTCATTCTGAACAAATTTCAGTCAGTGACAAATCCTGACACTTTCCAAAAGATACGTCAAGTCAAGGAATGATACCGAATAGGGAAGCCATTCTATCCATTTCACCACTGCTGGTTCTTTGAAAGATCAACCTAATTAGTTCAGGGCTCTATTCTGCTCCCCCTTCTTTCCCTCAATGCCCTGAGAAACATTGTTTCAGAATTTATCCCATTTCCTTTGAAAGTTTCTATTAAATCTGCTTCCACCACTTTTTCTTGATCACAACTCCCCATAGCTGGCTGAGGTTACCATGAACGACATCCTCAACCTCTCCCTTCACCTGAGACACATTAACTTCCAGGTTAAACCACCACCAGTTGTCTCTCTCTAACGAGACGGCAGCCCTGGTTAACCAGCACTCTGGATAGACTCTTGTGGTTTTACACCTAACTATATGTGAAAAAGAAATCACATCTTGCCTTGACTGACCTACCCCAATCCTAACTCTCCTCCTACACTCACCTTTACTGGCTCCATCCCCGACTCCCTGACCTGTCCGTCTTTTCTCGCACCTATCCGCTCCTCCCACCTCAACCCCCTCCCCTACCAGCATCATCCCTGCCTCCTTGACCTGTCCATTTTCCCTTGACTGACCAACTCCCATCCTAACTCCCCACATACACTCACCTTTACTGGGTCCATCTCCACCTCCTTGACCTGTTTGTTTCCTCTCCACCTATCTGCTTCTTTATCCATCTTCCATCCACCTCCCCCTCTCTTTCTACATATTTCAGAAACCCCTTCCCCTCCTCCATTTCTGAAGAAGGGTCCCGACCTGAAACGTCAGCCTTCCTGCTCCCCTGATGCTGCTTGGCCTGCTGTGTTCATCCAGTTCTACACCTTGTTATTGCAGGTTAAACAGCATCGGCAGTTCCTACTATCTCTCTCTCACATCTCCCCATTGTGTCTTTGCAAATAACCTGATGATGCTTGAACTGTTAATTCTTTCCCACAATTTTTTATTTATAGTTCCAGAATCCACAGGATTTGCTTTTCCACCTTGAGTCAGTGTCCTCTTGTAACTGGCTTTGATGCTATGGAAGTAGTGAGCGAGCAGCATTCATGGCACAAAAGTGCCAGGCCATGACCATCTCCAACAAAAAAAAATCAAATCATCACTCCTTTGTTTTCAATGCCATCACCATTTCTGAATCCCCCATTATCAACATCCTCATGTTTAAAATTGACTACTAACTAATACGGACCATCCATATAGATACTGATGCTGCAAGAGCAGGTCAGAGGCAACAAATTCTGTAGCGATTAAGTCACTTATTGACTTCCCACAGCTTGTTCACCATGGATAAGGCACAAGTCAGGAGTGTGATGGAATACTCCCCACTTTCCTGGATGGGTGCAGCTCCAACAAAACTCAAGAACCTTGGCACCATCCAAGACAAAATAACCGGCTTGATGGGCACCACATTCACAAGCATCCAATCCCTCCCACACTGACACACAGTGGTAGTACTGGGTGCTATCTACAAGGTGCACTGCAGCACCCTACAAAACTGCGGTCTCTACCATCGAGAAGGGCAGAAGCAGCGCCTACATGGGAACATCACTACCAGCATGTTCCTTTCTAAGTCACACATCATCCTGACTTGGAAACATATCACCATTCCTTCAGTGTCAGTGGACAGAAATCCTGGAGTTCCCTGCCTAACAGTATTGTGGGTCTATCTACAACACATGAACTGCAGCAGTTCAAGAAGGCAGCTCATCACCACCATTTTAAGGGCAACTCGGTTCATGCAATAAATGTCAGCCAATGACACCAATGAACAAACACATTAATTGACACTAAGTTAAAATCAGGCTCAGTTTTTGTCTTTTAGTTCGATCAAAACTATTCATGATTTTGAACAATTTGATTCAACTTCCATTAACATTCTGTCCTCTGTGGAGATCAACCCCACCTCTCTGATGCTTCCAAAAACTGAAGTTACTCATCCTTCGTACTTTCCCATAAATCTCTTCTGCACTTTGCATTCTTGACATCCTTCCTAAACTACAAGGTCAGATTTGGACAAAAAGCTGAATCTGCATTTTAACCAGAGATTGTCTAAAGAGTTGGTGAAACCACCTTGTCTTTTTTCAACCCTGTTTAGAAAGCTCAGGATCCCTAATGCTGTTTTTTTTAACCAACGTATCACCTTATCCTGTCACCATAGAAATGTATAGATACACTCTATTGACTATTCATCTTACCTGACTACTCCAGACTGGTGTGATACATATGCAGGAGCATAGGACATAATGGTCAATGTCCATGGGAGGATATGGACACCAGGTTCAATGAAAGTTTTAATGCTTCATTCAGCCTGCTATACATCACATCGTAGTTGATGAAATGGGAGGATAGGGAAGATCCTACAATTTTCCAGGACATTGCCAGGAAAAACTCATTGAACTTGAAATTTCCCTGTGAATCTGCTGAATAAAGTATTCTTTCAGACATGTTCACATATAGCTCTCACCATTAAACTATCATTATATTAGTGTGCTTGGAGGTACTAAAAATCTCACTCATGCAAAAGGCGAAATATTACACATGCAGAAATAACTCATAAAGCAGTCTCCTCATCAATGGGGAGGCCAAACGCAGATTGCATTCAGATTCCAAGCTTTCTGACACTCAGCATTTTAATTCATCACCTCACTCCCATTTTGCAATCCCTACCTTGGCCTCCTATACTGTCCTGATGAAGTTCAATGGAAGATTAAAGAATCATCTTTTGCATGGATGTTCTAAAGTCTTCCAGGCTCAATGCCAAGTTCAACAATATCAGATCATAATTGCTATTCCCATTTTGACAGACAGCATGTGCTGTTCAGTTATTCCTATCCTTTGTGATCCTCTTTTGCATTCTTTCCAACCCCTACATTGTCCCTGTAACCCTACATTCCCCATGGCTGATCCCCCTAACCTACATACTATGAGCAATTTCCCATGGCCAATCCATCTAGCCTGCGCATCTTTGGACTGTGGGAGGAAGGCAGACAGAAGTTCCAAACTCCACACAACCAGTCACTCAAGGGTGGAATTGAACACAGGTCCCTAGCACTGTGAGACAACAGTGCTAACCACTGAGCCATCCTGCCACATACATGAGTTTGCAGAGCATTAGAGGACTCCAAGGAATTCTCTTAAATGGCTTTTCTTCATGTTAATTTTATTTTCAACTCCATTGTCTCGTAAGGCAATGGAAAGTGTTGCATATAGAGGACAATATGTCGCCTGGGATGCATATCCCAGTTCTGAGGATCATCTTATTTGTTGTGAGAGATTCAATGGATTTATCTTCCTTGAAAAAAAATGGTGATAAGTTTGACATTTTCACCAATTATCTGTTCAATGGCATAGACTTGGGGCTGTCCTTTTCACACATATCTAGAAGTATTCCTAGTTTCCGCATGGCAGATGCAGTACATTGTGGGTGAATGTGAAGTTATATTTTTCAGTATGAAAATGGTAAAGGCAGCATATTACTTAAATGGTGCTACATTGGGAAGTGTGAATGTCCAGCAGGGTTGGGATGTCCTTGTACACCAATCAATGAAAGTAGGCAAGTTGGTTCAGCAAGCAATTAGCAAGGTAAATGGTATGTTGACTTTCATTGTAAGAGTTCAGAAGTAAGGATATCATGCTACAGTTATACAAGACTTTGGTGAGACCAATACCTTGAGCATTGTGTGCAGTTTGGTCTCCTTGTATGAAAGAAGACACATTTGTCGAAGGAGATTTCAAATGCCTGAACAAGAGAATGGCTGAATCTATATTATTGAGTAGCAACAAGTGCAGACTGTGCATATGTTCATTCTGTCTGCAAAAAAAGACTGTGTCCTGTGTGTTAATGTATGTAGTTTCCCACACACATCAGCACATTGCAAACCAGCCTGGATGACAATCACAAATCAGCTGTCATTAGATTCTTGACACTCAGGATTACTTAGCAAATTCTGTCCAATCACAGAATCACATCAATGTTGGACACTTCTGCTGCACACACTTACTGTATCAAATGTGCTGAAGCTTACAAACCAACTGTGATGATACTTTGGCTTTGAGAGCTGTATTCTGTCCTTTTTTTTTGAAAAGAGGTTGAGTTAGAGGTGCTATGTGGTTTGTTCCAAATCAATAAAGTAACAGCTTGTGAGGCCTTGGGCTCTTTTAAAAGCTAGAACAATAGAAGCAGCATGAATGGGTGGAATCAGGCTCCCATAGAACCAGGATTTCAGTTTAATTTTCAATAGCTATTGTGTTTTGGAAGCTGCTATACATCTCACTCCACTATAGTAAAATGCTTGAGTTATCTATCTCTATCTCTCTCACAGATGGTCTTTCCTCCTGGTCTAGAGAAATGCACATAAGACAATTCAGTTTCCCGAATTTGCTTTTGCCAAGGGTGAGTTTATGGGATGGTACTGCATTGGAACAGCTGTTGTTTAGTGGCTAAATAATCTGTTATTCTGTTAAGTTTTCCAGAAGAGTTGTTATCCCAATGCTTCCTCCTTTTGTTTGCATTTTAACTGGAATATAGGAATAAGGTGTGTTTGACTTCAATGCAGGTAGAATTGCTTCCAGAACATAATGCCTTACACTTGCCTTTAAAAATAAGAAAAACGTTTGGTCTAGGCTCTCTTCTTAATGTATTTTGAGGGGGTTTGGTCTTATCCATAACATCAACAATCAAAGTCAACGCAGTAGCTAAGGTTTTGGAGTAGATCTGTAGCTCAGGTTGTGGGTGTTGAGGTTGGTTGGCTCTTCGAGCTGGTTTGTTGTTCCGCAGACGTTTCATTACCGTGCTACCAAGTGAGCAGATGTTACCAAGCACGGTAACGAATCGTCTGCAGAACAACAAACCAGCTCGGCGAGCCAACCAACCTCATCAACCCAGTAGGTTTAAAATTTAAGCACTGCTTGACTAGTGTTCTGTCAACCATCATTAACTCATGAATTGTCCATGGCAACGTATGATTAATCAGAAAATAACTTAACAAACAAATATTTTCTTCTCTCATTCAGTATAAATGTATGTTTTTTCCTTTGTGAGTGTACTGTGAATTGCCCTAATAAGTGCAATTTGACATTTCAAAATTTGTTCTTAGGATGCAAGAGTGTCTGGCTGGGCCAGAAATTATTGTCCACCTCTCATTGCCCAGAGCGCTGTTATGAATCAATCACAATGCTACATGACAGCATCACATGTAGGCCAAGTTTCCTTCCCTGAAGGACACAGGTGAATCAGAGAGGCTCCCCCTTGATAATTTACGATAATTTCATGGTCATCATTAAGCTCTTAATTCCAGATTATGACTGAATTCAAATTCCACCATCTGCCATGGCAGGATTCAAACTCAGATCCCCAGAGCATTACCTGGGTCTCTGGATTAAGAGTCCTGCAATAATACCACTAGGGCATTTCCTCCCCTACAGTTGGACTATCACCTGGTGTTGTGTGATTTCTGACCTAATCCATTCCAAACCAATACTGGCACCTCCACATCCAGACTGAAAGATATTTATTGACTATTGGTGTCCGTTTTCTATCACTTAGCCAAAGTTGTATCCACTTTGCCATTGTCCCTTTTAAGCCATAACCTACCAACTTTCCTCACATGTCTGTCGTGAGGTGCTGTATCAATGCCTCCTGGAAATCTATGTGTAAATGTCAAAAACATTATCCTCATCAACACTTTCTGTTACAAAAGGCTCCAGCAAGTTATTTTTACATGACTTGCCCTTTAGAAATCCATGCTGACTCTTCCTAATCAGTTCTCCTTTTTCATGTGACTACTTATTCAATTCCTCTGAAATTCTACTCCACTCTGAAATAGTCTAGCAAGCCATTCAGGTCAAGAGCAATCAGAGATATTAATAACCATACTGTCCATGCCAGCTATGCCAACATTTCTTAAAATGATTCAAAAGCGTATTGATTTGATTTGATTTATTATAGTCTCATGTACCAAGATACAGGGAAAAGTATTGTTTTGTGTGCTAATCAGACAATGAATGAATGATTAATTTTATTGTCGCATGTATTTTACGGTGAGAAAAATAGTAAAATACAATGAAAAGTTTTTCCAGTCTTGCCACAATCCGGCCACATTTTGCATAATTTTAAGAATAAGAAAAGAGAATAGAAAGATATAGCTTATTGAGAGCCTATCAGTCCTGAGCGAGCTCATCGTCAACAATGTCTGTGCCTCCATAGGCCCTCCACCATTTCACTGCCATCTACATATGACCCAACCAATGTTGAAATTGCCACTCTTCAGGCATCTTCTTTCACCACTGGGCCAGTTTTCTGTCACCACTGTTTCGCTGTTGCCAGACAATGACAAAGTGACCAAAGCTACAGAGCATCATATTGGTACCTAAACACGTCATGGATGGATTCAAAACCCATGTGCACCACAGGATAAAATCCACAGGCCTTTATCTCTCAGCAGAAATAGTTGATGCCACAAGCTACCCACAGGTGACTAACCTGGACGCAGGAAAATTAGGATCATTAATCATGAGAAGTTAAGAAGAGAAGTGAGGATGTGCAGCTTAAAGTGACTGAATAATAAAATTGTAAAGTGTTTCCTGGTTTGAAACTTAGAATTCTTGGAATGTTAGGCACCACTGCGGCTAAAGGAGTTGTGTCGTTGATGTCACCTGTCGTGTTATAGTAGCTGTCAAATCCAATGCCAAGTCCCATGCTTGCCCTGGAAATATAAGCAAGGGCTCACTCAGGTCCATCCTGGGCCCACTCAAACCTGCGCTGGGTTGCCTCATCACCGCCAATGCCATCCGAGCTCAGGACAAGAGGTAAATAAAGGACAGGAGAAATAAAAGAAAAAACAAGAGAAATAAGTAAAAGAAAAGAAAAACCATGTGTTTCATGTGTGGAATGAACTTCCTGAGAAAGTGGTGGATGCGGGTACAATTACAACATTTAAGAGATGCTTTGACAGGTACATAAATAGGTAATGTTTGGAGGGATATGGGCCAGGAGCAGACAAGTGGGGCTAGTTTAGTTTAGGATGATATTCATCTTGGGCTGGTTGGACTGGAGGGTCTGTTTCTGTGCTGTATGACTCTATGACTATACGAAAGTGAATAAGCCTCAGCTCAGGAACCCAAAATCATACCTTACGTAAGTACATCAGGGTAATAGAACAGATTTTCAATGGCTTTTCAATGAGAATTTATTATCGTTTCTTCAATGGAGTTTTCAACACCTTGATCAATCTTACCTTAGAATCATAGAAACTGGATGCAAGTGTAGGCTATTCGGCCCTTTGAGCCAGGTCTGCTATTCAATATGGTCATAGCTGATCCTCTACCTAAATGCAGTCTTTCCACTTTTTCCACATGCCCCCCCAATGACTTTAACATATAGAAATATGTCTATCCCTTTTGTAAATATATCAATGACTTGGCCTCCACAGTCTTCAGTGGTAGAAAAGTTCACATGTTCACTACCCTTTGATCGAAGAGATGTTTCCTCCCGTCAGTCCTGAATGGCTTACCTAATCAGCCCCCTAGCCTGTGCCATCATTCAGTTTTATCTTAGCTGATTTGATCGTATCCTCAAACCCACATTCACTCCCTTGTTTAACAAGAATCTAATTAAAAGGCTCTGCCTTTAAAATATGCAACAAGTCTACTTCTATCACCATTTCAGAATAAGAGTTCCAAGATTTCATAACTCTCACAGCCCAAAATTTATCTCATCCTTGGTTTCAATGGGGGCCCTTTCTTTTAAAACAGTGACCCCTAGTTCTAGATACTCCAGTAAGAGGAACCACTCTTTCCAGATCTACCCTGCCAAGGTCCATCATGATTTCCACTGTTTCAATCAAATTGCCTCTTTCTGTCCTGAATTCATACCTGAAACGTTGACTTCTCCTTTCCTCCAGATGCTGTTATTCCATCCTCTTGTTTATCTACTTTGGATTCCAGCGTCTACAGTTGCTTTTTGTCTCTAATACAAATTTAGACTGTTCAATGTTTCTTTCTCAGAAAATCCACCCATACCAAATATTAGTTTGATAAATCTTCTCTAAACCACAACCAAAGCGTTTATACCCTTCTTTGAATAAGGTGATCAGTAATGTACACAATATTTCAGATACGGTTTCATCAGTACACTATGAAACTGATGATAATTTCTTTATTTTCGTATTTAATTACCTTTGCAACACGTGATGACATGCTCTTTGCTTTCATTGTTACTTGCTGTGTCTGTATGCTAACCTTTTGTTTTTCATACACAAGGATACTCAGATGCCTCTGCATCACAGAGCTCTGTAATCTCTCACCACTTAGGTAGTATCTTTCGTTTCAATCTTCCTGCCAAAATGAACAATTTCTCATTTTCCCATGTCATACTTTATTTGCCATATCTAACTTGAATAGTTCAATGGTTCAAACACGACTTCCACAAAGCCATGTTGACTCATGATTTTCTTGAACTTATCCATGTGACCTATATAAGTGATCTTTCAAAAGTCACTGGAGTCAGGAGAAGACCCAAAAGATTGGAAAGTCGCTGTTGTAACCCCCTGGTTTAAGAAAGGATCAAGGCAAAAGATGGAAAATTATAGTCCGATTAGCCTAACCTCGGTTGTTGGTAAAATTCTAGAATCTATCGTTAAAGATGAGATTTCTAAATTCTTGGAAGTGCAGGGTCGGATTAGAACAAGTCAACATGGATTTAGTAAGGGGAGGTCGTGTCTGAAAAACCTGTTAGAATTCTCTGAAGAGGTAACAAGTAGGTTAGACCAGGGAAACCCAGTGAATGTTATCTATGTAGACTTCCAAAAGGCCTTTGATAAGGTGCCTCACGGGAGGCTGCTGAGTAAGGTGAGGGCCCATGGTGTTCAAGGTGAGTTACTGGCATGGATTGAGGATTGGCTGTCTGACAGAAGGCAGAGAGTTGGGATAAAAGGCTCTTTTTCGGAATGGCAACCGGTGACAAATGGTGTCCCGCAGGGTTCAGTGTTGGGGCCACAGCTGTTCACTTTATATATTAATGATCTGGATGAAGGGATTGGGGGCATTCTGGCGAAGTTTGCCGATGATACGAAGTTGGGTGGACAGGCAGGTAGTACGGAGGAGGTGGGGAGGCTGCAGAATGATTTAGACAGTTCAGGAGAGTGGTCCAGGAAATGGCTGCTGAAATTCAAATTGAGCAAATGTGAGGTCTTGCACCTTGGAAAAAAGAATACAGGCATGGACTATTTTCTGAACGGTGAGAAAATTCATAAAGCCGAAGTACAAAGGGATCTGGGAGTGCTAGTACAGGATTCTCTAAAGGTTAACTTGCAAGTTGAGTCTGTGATTAAGAAAGCGAATGGAATGTTGTCATTTATCTCAAGAGGGTTGGAATGCAAAAGCAGCCATGGGCTTCTGAGACTTTATAAAGCTCTAGTTAGGCCCCATTTAGAATACTGTGTGCAATTTTGGGCCCCACACCTCAGGAATGACATACTGGCACTGGAGCGTGTCCAGCGGAGATTCACACGGATGATCCCTGGAATCGTAGGCCTAACATACGATGAACGGCTGAGGATCCTGGGATTGTATTCATTAGAGTTTAGAAGGTTGAGGGGAGATCTAATAGAAACTTACAAGATAATGCATGGCTTAGAAAGGGTGGGCGCTGGGAAGTTGTTTCCGTTAGGTGGGGATACTAGGACCCGTGGGCAGAGCCTTAGAATTAGAGGGGGTCGATTTAGAACGGAAACGAGGAGACATTTCTTCAGCCAGAGAGTGGTGGGCCTGTGGAATTCATTGCCACGGAGCGCAGTGGAGGCCAGGACGTTGAATGTCTTCAAGGCAGAGATTGATAAATTCTTGATCTCGCAAGGAATCAAGGGCTACGGGGAGAGTGCGGGTAAGTGGAGTTGAGATGTCCATCAGCCATGATTAAATGGCGGAGTGGACTCGATGGGCCAAATGGCCTTACTTCCACTCCTATGTCTTATGGTCTTATGGTCTTATAACTTCTTTAATAATAGCATCTAATATTTATCCTCTGACAACTGCTAAGCTAGATGACCTGCAGTTTCTTCTTTTCTGTCTTCACCTTTTTGAATAAAGAGTTACATTTGCTAATTTCAAATATAATGGGACCGCCCTTGAATCAAGGGACTTTTGGAAAATTAAAACCAACGTATCAACTATCTCACTAGCCCCGTCTTTCAAAACCTTGTGATGATGTCCATCAGAACCCAAGCATTGTCAGTACACAGCTCCAATAAACAGATTTAAAAGGGACCTAAGGAGTAACTTTTTCACACAGAAGGTGGTACGTGGATGGAATGAGCTGTCAGAGGAAGTGGTGGGCTGGTACAATTTAAACATTTAAAAGTCATCTGGATGAGTACATGAATAGGAAGGGTTTAGAGTAATATGAGCCAAATACTGGCAAATAGGATGAGACGAATTTAGGATATCTGGTCAGCATGGATGAGTTGGACTGAAGGTCGGGTTCTATGCTGTACATCTCTACGATTCTATGAGTCTACTTTACTTAGTGCCACTTCTTTTGCTCTCAGTGTTTTGCCTAAGTCCCTCACTCCTTTCCTTTCATTGGTTTATCAGACAGAATTGCCTTGATCTCACTGAATGCCTTGAGAAGTTGAATATCCTCCTTCTCTTCTGATGTTCCGACAGTGCCAACATACAACACTCTCTCAATCCCTCAATGATAAGTATAAGGACTAAGCCATGATGCAGAAGGAAGAGGAGACCTAGATGCCATCTTGCAATGGGGCAGGCCTTTGTTCAGCTAATGCATAATCTTCATAAGAGATTCTGAGCAAAACAAATCCTCTGACCTTACTGCATAAGCAAATTGAGCTAACTACAGTTTTTATGGATTCAAAATTAAAATGGAAAGAAGACAACACAATAAAATGAAGCCTTCTTGTTATGCGCAATCAAAAAAATTTATATTTTATTATTTTAGAGATAAAAGGTACTGCAGATGCTGGAGAATCCGAGATAACAGGGTGTGGGGCTGGATGAACACAGCAGGCCAAACAGCATCAGAGGAGCAGGAAAGCTTGACGTTTCGGGCCTAGACCCTTCATCAGAAACTATTTTATTAAAATAATATTTTATTATTTTGTTTGTCCCAGACAGAGTCCAAGGGATCAGACCTTGCTGGATGAAAATAATACACCGCATACAATAAAGATTTGAAAGTTATAGATGGACAGAAACTCTGATGAACAGCCACTGGGCTCGAAGTGTTAACTTTGCATTCTTCCAACAGATGCTACCGGACCTGCTGAGTTTCTCCAGCAATTTCTGTTTTTGGTTCAGAGGTCTGAAATAATTCTTAATTACTGTAGGTCATTATTGATCAAGTGGGGAGCACGATGATTGACTCATTTCTCGTCCGTATTTTTTGATGGTCCTCCACGTATATGTAATACCAATAAACTGTATGTCACGTCTTCAGCTGAGGAATACAAATGTTTTGATGGGAAGGAGACAGACTTGCTAACTCCATCCATATCTCAGTGCTCCATCAGAGTTTGCCACTAAAGTGTGACATTTAACACTAAACAATTTGAATTGAAAAAAAACACAAAAATCTCTCAGCAAGATAAGAGATTGAAATCAGAGAAGTGTTTGAACTATGTTTCAGGTTCATTCTGCTACAGTAAAATCAAACTGAATGAGAAATGTTGACATAAAAATGATAAATGGTAAGAGAAATATCTAATGAGAACTGATGATAATAGAAAGTAAGTTCGGGGGACTTAATATTCATGCTGTTTATAGAAGCAGTCAGACAGAGATACAAGGAATGGTTAAAGATGCAACGTCCTTGCCTAAGAGCTTAATGAAGTGTTAACTGCCATACCTTCTTAAGGGATGGTTTGTAACTCGCTCGCGGCTCAGATAATTATAATGGAGAATAAAATAGAAATGTTAAGTCACCACAATCCCAGAGGAGTACAGGGCTGTTCTCTCATTAGAGAGAGAGAGAGAGAAAGAGAGAGAGAGATAATATAGTGATTCTTCAGGAAGACAGAAGGAGGACATGCCTCCACTTACATCAATGGAGCTAAGGTGGAGAGTGTCGAGACCGTCAAATTTCTAGGAATGGCAATCACCAACATACTTTCCTGGACCTCCCATTTAGATGCGACCATCAAGAAGGCACAACAACACTTCTTCTCGCTCAGAAGGCTGAGGAAATTTGGCTTGGCCGTAAGGACCCTCACCAACTTTTACAGGTGCACCATGCAAAGCATTCTGTCTGGGTGCATAACAGCCTGGTACAGCAACTGCTCTGCCCAGGGCCATAAGAAACTACTGAAGGTTGTGTGCACAGCCCAGACCATCACAAATGTCAACCTTCCATCCATTGACTCCATCTACGTGTCTCATAGCCACAGAAAGGCTGCCAACATCATCAAAGACACCTCCCACCCCGGTAACACTCTCTTCCATCGGGCAGAAGGTACAGAACCTTGAACACACGCACCGACAGGTTCAAGAACAACTTCTTCCCTGCTGTTATTAGACTGCTGAGTGGACCTCTCTAATTTCAAGTTTAATGTTGATCGTGCTTTTGTGCACCTCCTGTGCAGCCATAACCCAGTATGTCTCACTCTGTCTAGGCACCCAATGAAGTGTATGCCCTTGTATGTCATGATCTGCCTGTGATACTCGCATAACAAAACTTTTCACTGCAGTTAGATACATATGACTGTAATAAATCAAAATCAAATCAATACCTAAGGTTCACTGTGCCTGATGTGAAGGGAAAGGTTGAGAAGGAGAGTCCTTCATGTTAACCTCAGTTGGTGGAAATGGAGAATGGCAGTGTGACAGTCCTAAGGGTTTGAATGCCCAGCTCTCTCTGCTCTGGAAATGCAATAGCTTTTTATCCAGAGGTTTTGAGCCGCTTTCTGTTTGTAGCCATCTTGAAAGTGCAGTGAAACACATTGGAAGTTAAAGATGAAGGTGTCCAAAGTTTAGTGTAACATCAAAGTCAACAGTAATGTGACAAACAACTAAAAACCACACAGTAGGGCGAATGTTTTCAAGTCATTTGTAAAGGATAAGGTGATACCGTTTCTTGGATTACATCCATTCAGATCTTGCAATCCTACATTCAGTGAGTGCTTATTTCTGGTGTGTAGTCATTAGCATCAGTCCTCATACAGCTCACATTGTGAAGCCAATCTAAAGGAACTCTATACACTAGGCAAGTTCAGCTGAGCCAATCCAATGCTGCATTTTAAAGGAAATTAAGGGAATGGTTGAAATGGAAAATATTGAAGAATAGATGAACGAGGAAAGAAATGCCATAAGATGACGAATTACCATTGACACAATCAATTTTAGAGTAACTTATGCACTTTGTTTGAACAAGGAATGTTTTATCAAAGTCTTTGCAAGCACATTTTATTTTATCCAAACTCTGCTTCAATTCTCCTGCAGGTCACCTTCAATGCGCAGCGTGGTAATAGTCATTTGCCTCAACTTTGATTGTTTTTATTCTTTCAGGGAGTGTCTGCGTCACTGACCGGACCAACATTTATTATGCATTCCTAACTGGCCTCGAAAAGGCAACAATGAACTTCCTTCTTGAATGACTGCAGCCTGTGTGCTGTATGTACACCCACAACTCTATTTTTAGAAGGAATTCCAGGATGTTGGCTCAGTGACACTGAAGGAACGGCAATTATTTTTCAAGTTCCCATGTGTCTTCTGCACTTGTCGTAGAGTCATATGGCACAGAAACAGATTTCTGCACATAAGAAGATAATTGTTGTTGCTGGAGGTTAGTCATTTTAGCTCCAGGACATCTCTGCAGGAGTTCCTCAGGGTGGTGTTCTCAGCCCAACCATCTTCAGCTGCTCCATCAATGACCTTCCCTCCAACATTAGGTCAGAAGTGGGGATGTTCACTGATGATTACCTTTTGTTTAGCGACATTCGCGGCTGCTCAAAAACTGAAACAATCCATGTTCGTATGCAACAAAAACTGGACAATATCCAAGGCTGAAATTTGGAAAGTAACATCCTTGTCACAAAAATGCCAGGCAGTGACCACCTCCAGCAATGACATCATGGTTGATCTGATCATCCTCAACTTCACTTTTCTGCCATTTCCTTAAAAACCTTGATTTCTTTCCTGATTAAAAATCTATCTCTCTGAGCCTTGAATGTACTTATTCACCTGGCCTCGACAACCATTTGCGGTGAAGAATTCCTCAGATTCACTGCCTTCTGAGGGAAGAACTCCTTCCTTTCTGTTTTCAATGAGCAATCCCTTATTCTGGGATTCAGCTTGCTGGTCATAGACTTTCCCACTAGGGGAAACAGGTCAGCTCCTGATGCATGCCCTTAGCAAAGCCTAGCACTCAAAGAGCTAAATGGATAATAGTATATAATATTTATCACAAGGTTTACAGACAATATTAATTTCGGGATTATACAATGAAGGCCATTGTTGTGTGAGGAAACCACAGAACTCTAGATCACTTGTGCCAGGTCTTACTGAAGCAATGATCTCATTTACTGTGAGTGTCAAATTTTGTACAGTTATAAACTACCGTCAACCCTCTCAAAAGAAATCTCTTCGCCTATTCACCCTGGTTGTGTTTAGCAAGATGTAATTCTATTAAAACTGAGCAACATCTTTATGACTACTTGAATCAGAATGCCATATGGAGGTTAGCTCGAAATAATCACCATTGCTACTCTCTCTTGCTTCACTCTCCAGTCAGTCAGGGGAAGTTTCAAACAGGTATTAAGCACCCATTCAGGAGCTGGGATGCTAAATTTTATTTTATTCATCTGTGGATGTGGGTGTCACTGACTGGCCCAGCATTTCTTGCCTGTCCCTAGCTGCCCTTGACAAGGTGGGGGTGAGCTGCCTTCTTGAAATGCTGCAGTCCTCCTGCTGTGGGTTGGCCGACAATGCCCTTAGGAAGGGAGTTGTAAAATTTTGACCCAGTGATAGTGAAGGAATGGCGATATATTTCCAATCAGGATGGTGAGCGGCTTGGAGGGGGACTTGCAGGGGCTGGTGTTCCTATGTATCTGCCGCCATTGTCTTTCTAGATGGAAATGGCTTTGGGTTTGGAAGGTGCTGTCTGAGCATTTTGCTGATGATCAGAAAAGCTGTCTGGGAAGTTGACAAATGGAGTACAGTGCGGGAAAATGTGAAGTTGTTCATTATGGAAGGGAGGACAAAAGAAATGCATGTTATTTAAATGGAGAAAAATTGCAGAAAACTGAAACATAAAAGAATTTTGGGGAACTTGTGCATGAATCACGAAGCACACAGGAGCAGCAGGGAATCAGGAAGGCTCATGGAATGTTGGCCCTTATTTCAAGGGGATTGGAGTATAAGAGTATGGAAGTCTTACTGCAATTGTACAAGGCACTGGGGAGACCACATCTAGAGTACAGTGAGCAGTTTTGGTCCCATTATTGAGGGAAAGATATCCCTTCACTGGAGATAGTTCAGAAAACATTCACTTGAATGATCTCTGGTGTGGAGGGATTGTCATACGAGCAAAAGTTAAAAAGTTTAGGACTCTATTCACTAGGGTTTAGAAGAATGAAAGGTGATCTCATTGAAACATATAGGAATCTTAAGCAACATGACGGGGTAAATGCTGAGAGGATGATTTCCCTCGTGGGAGACTGTAGGACCTAAAGACAGAGTCTCAGAATAAAGGGGTGCCAAGTTAAGACAGAAATGAGGAGGCATTTCTTCTCACAGTGTTGTAAGTCTTTGGAGTTCCTTGCAACAGAGGACTGTGGGGGCAGAGTGCTTGTGTATATTTAGGGCTGAGATAGATTCTTAATCAGTAGCAGAATCAAGGATTATAGGGATATTGCAGGAAAGTGCACAGGAAAAATGTAGGATGATCTTATTGAATGGTGGAACAGGCTTGAGGGGCTGAATGGTCTAGTCCTGTTCCTATTTTCGGTCGAATGGAGGGCACCCAGATCTCATTGCGCAATCCCCACTCTCAGTTTTTAGACATTCAAATAATAATCTGCTTTCTTGTTTTGGCTACCAAAGTGAATAACCTTACCATTATCAACATTACACTGCATCTGCCATGTCTGTGCCCACTCACCCAGCCTGTCCAAATCACACTATAACATCTCTGCATCCTCCTCACAGCTTACTCTCCCCCCGAGTCATCTGCAGTCTGGGACATAGTACATTTAGCTTCCTCATCCAAATCACTAATATATATTGCTAATAGCTGGGGTCCTAGCACTGATTCCTATAACATGTCACTAGTCATTACCAACCTTTTACAAAGAAGACCCATTTATTCCTACTCTTTGTTTCCTGTCTGCCAACCAGTTTTTTTTATGTGAATACACTCCCCTCAGTCCCATGTGCTTGAAGTTTAGATTCTAATCTCTTATGTTGGACATTATCGCAAGCGTTCTGAAAGTCCAAATAAGCCACAATCGCTGGTTCCCCCCGATCAACTCTACTTGTTACAACCTCAAAGAATCCCGGCAGATTTGTCAGGAATGATTTCCCTTTGTTAAAACCACCCTGGCTCTTGAACTTGTCACAATTTTCCAAATGCTTTGCTACTAATGTTTTTATAATGGACTCGAGCATCTTCCACATTACTGACATTGGGCTGGCTGGTCTGTCATTCTGGGCTTTCTCTCTGTGGCCTTTCCTAAATAGAGAGGTTAAATTCGCTACCTACAGTACTCCGGGATGTAGATTATCCAACCCTGGTGACTTAATTGGCCTTAAATTCCATCAATTCTCCCAACACTATTTCCATATTAATACTGATTTCCTTCAGTTCCTTCTTTTCATTAAACACTGTTTTCCCCAACATTTGCAGTATGTTATTGAGTCCTCCTTTGTGAATGATGTGGAGGTGTCAGTGTTGGACTTGGGTGGAAAAAGTCAGATGTCACACGTTACCAGGTTGTAGTCCAACTGGTTTATTTGAAAACACAAGCTTTCGAAGCGTTGCTCCTTCATCAAGTGAAGTCTTTTGGACGAAAGCTAGTGATTTGAGTGACTTCTGACCCTTGTGTGAACACAGGTACAAAGTATGTATTTAGCTGGTCAGCCATTTCTTTGTTCCTTATTCCACATTTCCCTGTTTCTGACAGTAAGGGATCTCTATTTGCCTTCGTGAATCTTTTGACATAGCAATAGAAACTTTGACAGAGGTGGCCCATATCATTTCCCAGGATCAATATGGAAAGCAATGTGAAACTGGGAGATATAATTTTAAGTGACTAGAACACGGTCATTGAGGGGGAGAGGTTTGGAGAGGGAATTCCAGAGCTAAGGGCCTAAACCATTCATTAAAAGAGGGTCTAGTGAATAAAAACGAGGAAGATATGTCAAATGTATAGAACAATTCACTGGTCCAGACTGGAATATTGTCACTTTTTCAAACTTTAGGAAGGATGGGAAGATATTAGAGAGGGTGCAGTAAAGATTTGCAAGAATAATCCTAGAGATTAGAAACTTCCATTTTCTTTTAATTCATTCATGGAATGTGAGTCTTCTTAGGTGGGCCTGTGTATATTGTTTACTCCTAATTGCCCTTCAACTCAGTGGCTTGTGAGGCTATTTCAAAGTTATTCACTGTTATCCCCTTGTAGTGATGGTTTCAATAGCATCCAATGATTGGATTTTGAAGATTTGTCTGTGATTGGAAGACAGTTGAGCAACTCCTCCAAATGAAATAACCGAGTCAGCTGATTGGAATTTCCACTGCTATTCTCCATGTTACAGGAGCAATCCACACTGCAGTGTGGTGGCAGGCTGTCTGTGCTCTTGATCTCGTGTGATAGGTTTGCTGACATCATCCTTTTTCTGGATAGGGATCGACAGGAGAAGTTTAATCTGGTGTGGCAGAGGAAAACCTAGAATCCCTATAGAATGGAATCAGGCCATTTTGCCCAATTAGTCCACACCAACTCGATGAATAGCATCGCACCCACCTGAGCATCTAATGATTAGAAGTTCTTGCCTTAAAACAAGATGTAACTTGCTGCCTGTTAGTATCTAACCAAGTGCATTGTTATGATAGACACTGTTCCAGAGCCTATGAGAAGCACCTTGTCTTACTCTTTTGAGATAGTAAACTGTTGTCTAAACAAGTTTGCAGATATCATCATATTGGACTTAAGGCACTCCTCAATATTGACCCATTCATACTGTTACAAGCTGTGGAATATCAGCCTCGTTTTTAATGTTCTCAAGGTTGAGAGTGGATCTTAGACCCAAAGCCTTCTGACTCAGAATTAGGAGGGCCTAGCATACCCTGGAATTATTCATCTGAAGCTTTTATTGGCACACAGTAAATGAAAAATACTGTGTCCATTTATAATTTAAATACAGCTTACATCTTACCCATAATAAGTGTGAGGAGTGCACAGGTTAAATATTGAATTTTTAAACCAAATTTGACTGAAAAGACGACATTTTATTTGACAGGGTTAATCACAATGGGCCTGATTGTCTAACAATTATGTTTAATAATCATACGCACTTTTGTGTCCCACTCTTTTGTGTTCATTCCTGAATGGAATTTTCAATTCACAGTAATTCTGGAAGGCATGCCAAGAGATTCTTTATTAAAATGCAAATTAAGACGAAATGATGTGAGTAATGTATGAGGCTGATTTTCAATGTGGTTAGAAGGGTTAAATTATGCATGGTTAAGCTTGTATTCCTCAGTGAAACTTTAAAGAATGGGCTAATTCCAATGTCTAAGGCAGTTAAAAGATGATTAGGTTAGAGAGAGGGGGAGAAAAAAACTATCCCTTCTTTAGGGGGAGTTCGGATCAAGGAGATGTCATTTTAAAATCAGAAATACTCCTTTCATGTCCCAGAACAAATTATTTGGTCCTTTAACCTGCTCCTTCATTCAATAAGATGATGGATAATTTTCTACTTTAACTCCACTTTCCCTGAAATGTCTCATATCCCTTAAATCATTTAGCAACGAAAAATCTACCAATCTCAAACAGGAGTCTACTTAATGACTGAGTATTCAGCACCTTCTGGGGCAGAATTTTCCAAAGACGCATATGCTACTGAGTTAAGAGATTGCTCTTCATATCACCCAGGGCTGGATCTGTATTCTGACTCCACTCCCCTACATTCTAAATCCACCAGGACTACCAGGACTAAGTCTATCAGCATCTACCCTCGAGCTCCACAAGAGGGGGGAGTTAATGTTGATGAGGGGAGCAAACATTGTTCTGATCATAGTTTTCTTTTGACAATATTGATGGGAAAGTCTACAGCCTTTATTAAACAGCTGAAAAAAGGCATTGAACGTCTGAAAGGATAGGTACACACAGCAGGGTAAGGCTTACAATTGGGGGAAGGGTAATTACAATTCTGTTAGGCAAGAACTGGGTAACATAAAATGGGAACAGATGCTGTCAGGGAACAGCACTATTGAAATGTGGAGATTGTTTATTGAATACATACTGCATGTGCTCGATATGTTCGTCCCCAGCAGGCAGGGAAGATGCGGTCAAATAAGAGAGCCTTGGTTCTCAAGAGAGGTCGAACGACTAGTTAAGAGGAAGAAGGATGTTTATGTAAGGTATAGGAGACAAGGATCAGAAAAGGCTCTAGAGGGATACAAGTTATCCAGGAAGGAGCTGAAGAAAGGACTTAAGAGAGCGATAAGCGGGCATGAGAAAACCTTGGCAGATAGGATCAAGGAAAACTCCTGGGCTTTTTACACATACATAAGGAATAAGAGAATGACCAGAGAAAGGGTAGGGCCGATCAAGGATTGTAAAGGGAATTTGTGCATGGAGCCTAAAGAGATAGGAGAGGTCCTTAATGAATACTTTTCTTCAGTATTCACGACTGAGAGGAAACTAGTTGTAGAGGAGGACAATGTGAAACAGCCTGGTAGGCCAGAGGAGGTCGATGTTAGTCAGGAAGATGTACTAGGAATTTTGAGGAACTTGATGATAGATAAGTTCCCCAGGCCTGATGGGATTAATCCAAGGATTCTATGGGAAGCGAGGGAAGAGATTGCAGGGCCTTTGGCGACGATCTTTTCATCCTCACTGTCCACAGGTATAGTGCCGGAAGACTGGAGAGAGGCAAACATCATTCTCTTGTTCAAAAACGGGAATAGGGATAACCCTGGAAATTACAGGCCAGTCAGTCTTCCGTCAGTGGTGGGCAAATTATTGAAAAGGGCTCTGAGAAATAGGATTTATGATCACTTGGATAGGCACAGTTTGATTCATGATAGTCAGCATGGATTTGTGAGGGGTAGATCATGCCTCACAAACCTAATTGAATTCTTTGAAGAGGTGACCAAACACGTGGATGAAGGTAGAGCAGTGGATATGGTATACACGGATTTAAGTAAGGCGTTTGATAAAGTTCCCCATTGTAGACTCATGCAGAAGGTAAGGAGGCATGGGATGGGGGAAATGTGGCAGATTGGATTCAGAATTGGCTGACCCTTAGAAGACAAAGGGTGGTAGTGGACAGAAAACATTCAACATGGTGCTCATTTACGAGTGGTGTACCACAAGGATCAGTTCTGGGTCCTCTTCTATTTGTGATTTTTGTAAATGATTTGGATGTAAGAGTGGAAGCATGGATTAGTAAGTTCGTGGACGATACAAAGGTAGGTCGAGTTGTGGATAGCGCGGAGGGCTGTTTGAGGTTACAAAAGGACATTGAAAAGATGCAGAGCTGGGCTGAGAAGTGGCAGATGGAGTTTAACCCTGAAAAGTGTGAGGTGATTCATTTTGGAAGGACAAATTTGAAAGCAGAATACAGGGTTAACAGAAAGATTCTTAGCAGTGTGGAGGAGCAGAGGGATCTTGGGATTCATGTCCACAGTTCCTTGAAAGCTGCCACCCAGGTGGATAGAGTTGTTAGGAAGGTGTATGGCTTGTCAGCTTCCATTAATAGAGGGATTGAGTTCAAGACCCGGGAAGTTATGCTCCAGCTATACAAAAGCCTGGTTCGTCCACATCTGGAGTATTGTGTCCAGTTCTGGTTGCCTCATTACAGGAAAGATGTGGAAGCTTTGGAAAAGGTGCAGAGGAGATTTACCGAGATGTTGCCTGGAATAGAGGGAAGGTCTTACAAGGGAAGGTTGAGAGAGGTAGGGTTTTTCTCTTTAGAATAACAAAGGCTGAGAGGTATAGACAGAGTGGACAGCCAGAGACTTTTTCCTAGGGTGGAGGTAGCTATTACAAGGGGGCATAGATTTAAAGTGAGTGGAGGTAGATATAAGGGAGACGTCAGAGGTAGGTTCTTTACTCAGAGAGTGGTCGGGGCGTGGAAGGCATTACCGGAGAGGGTAGTGGAGTCAGTCAGCCTCATTAGGGGCATTTAAACAGCTATTAGATAGGCATATGGATGATAGTATAAAGTCAGGGTGGAGGTTAGATAGACCTTAGGATTAGGGCAAAAGTTCGGCACAACATCGTGGGCTGAAGGGCCTGTCCTGTGCTGTACAGTTCAATGTTCTATGTTCTATGAAACTCTGGAGTTTTACGTATTTACAACATTGAGTTGTTTTTTTTTCAAACCATGCAAACCTAGTGCCATTTCTTGATCTGCCAGATGGAAGGGTCTGAAGAAAAATCGAGAGCTGCTCCCAATCCAGTTGACAGTTGTTAAAGCTGACAAATGACATCATGAAATCTTGCAATGTAAAAGAAGAGAAGATTGCACTCAAGCTACTTTGGAAGTAGATTCTTATTTTATTTTAAATGGTAAATAGAAAGTTGCCACAGTTTTACCAGACTATTGGCTGCTCTCTCATGAAGAGAGAGAGAGAGCTGACTGGTGGTGGTTTAACATGAGGGTCACCATGCCTCAGGTGAGGGGTGACGTTGACAATGAGAGTCATTCATGGTAACCTCAGCTGGTGGAGAAATTGAATCCACGCTGTCGGCATCACACTACATTGCAAACCAGCTGTGCAGCCAACTGAACTAAACCATACCCCGTACTTTGCTCTCAACGATGACAAATTAATAAGTAAGACCATTTACAGGACCACTGAGCAGCACGGTGCCTCAGTGGTTAGCACTGCTGCCTCACAGCACCAGGGAGCCAGGTTCAATCCCACCCTCGGGTGACTGTCTGTGTGGAGTTTGCACATTCTCTCCATGTCTGTGTTGGTTTCCTCCGGGTGCTCCGGTTTCCTCCCACAGTCCAAAGATGTGCAGATTAGGGTGGATTGGCCATGCTAAATTGTCCCGCAGTGTTCAGGGATGTGTAGATTGGGTGGGTTATAGGGGAATGGATCTGAGTGGGGTGCTCTGTGGGTTGGTGTGGACTTGTTGGGCCAAAAGGCCTGTTTCTGCACTGTAGGGGTTCTATGATGATATCATCAACTGAAAATGACACAAGCTGGAACTTACGTTGAATTTGCCATATCAGTATCGGGACCAGGTGGAGGTGCTGAGACAGTCAGGGTTATCATCAAAGGATGCTTTATCACTGGTTACTTCAGAGTTTACCATCTAATCATGGAATGCAGCTGGGGGGACCCAATGCTGTTGGGTCCAATCAAGAGTACGGCAGGCATTGCTGAGGTCGGCCAAGTATCTCGAGGGCACTTCAACATGGAGGTCCCCTTGGAGCCTAAATATCAGACAAGCCTCAGTTGGAGATTTTTGTGTAATTATTATTGGGGTGTGTCATTGGGTAGTTCAGTGTTTGTTGTTCAGAAGGCTGTTGTAGTGAACCACATTGCTGTGGAGTTGGAGTCACAAATAGGCCAGGCCACATAAAGATAACAAATTTCCTTCCCTTGCAGACATAATGAACCAAGTAAATTTTTATAGCAAGTGACAATGTTTACCCGCTCACATGAGGGCTATTGGCTTCCTTTGTTTTTCAGTACAATGTGGTGTTTCACTTCAGATCTGAAGAAGGGTCACTGGATCCAAAACATTAACTGTGCTTTCTCTCCTCAGGTGCTGCCAGGCTTACTGGGTTTTTCCAACAATTTCTAGTTTTAGTGTTTGTGTTTCACTTGGAGCTGGTGGGCTTGGTCACCACCTTTGTACTCTCTGACACAGCATGCTTAGCCAGGTCCCCCAAGCAGCAGTAGGCACACAGTGGTCTGGATCTCCCAGGAGCTGATGGTGTTGTAACGGGCCCGGTGGGCAGTCACCCTTGCAATGTGCTCGAAAATATCATTAACAAATGCGCTCAAGACGCTGATGGCCTTGGAGGAGATGGCGGAGATAGTGTGAAGCTGCTTCATCAGTTTGTAGGTGTAGACGGAGTCAGGTTCTCCTCACTTCACCGAAGTCTTCTTAATGATTGTCTTCACACCTAACGTGGAGGTTTTGCTACATTTTCTTCTGATCAGCCATTGTGATGGTCGATTTAAACACTGATTCAAACTTACTTTCAACCAGCAATCCATTACAGCAGGACCTGAACGTATAACCTTTGAACAACCCCCAAGCACCAACAGGCAGAAATCTTATCCATTAGGCCACACATACTTCAAATCCAAATTTGAATATTTTCTAATGTAATTCGAAACTATATCTCCACAACAGGGTTCTAAGTTACGAGCCCAGTGACATGAGCACTACATACCATGAATCAGCCTAAATTGCACACAATAAGTACTGGTCTGGCCATTGACACCCACATCCCAAGAGTGGATAAAGGCATTAAAATAATATTTCAAGATGAGTTAAGGTGGTTAGACCCTTTGGCTGAAAGGGAAACCCTTCCAGGTAGAATGTCCCAATCACAAGTAACACCCTTTGTGACTGTGGCCCCTTCCTTGCTGAATGGTGCCTCTGTCTCTATATAGATTTTGAGCTGCTGCTGGAGGCCAGCTCCTGTGGCATAGGGCAACTCCTCTGTCAATAAGGCTTCAGCGACCAGGTGGCTTTGCACATAACTGGAACCATACTGGCACCAATTTGCAGCCGGGAGGAGAAACAGGGTCAACTGTACTTGTTTGCCTCAAAGCACAGAAGGCTGAAGGTGAAGTGGGTCCTGATTGGAGAAAATTATGAAGGACTTGGATAGGGTGGAGAGTAAGAATTTTTACTCCCTTTGTACAGGGTTCAATAAGCAGGGGGCATAGGTTTAAGTTGTAGGCTGGGATGTTTAGAGGTGATTTAAAGGAAAAAAAAATTGGCACCCAGAAGATGCTGAGTAGCTGGAACTCATTGCCTGAAGGAGGCAGGAATTTTTCCAGAGATAGTAGGAACCGCAGTTCCTGGAGAATCTGAGATAACAAGGTGTAGATCTGGATGAACACAGCAGGCCA
>JAHRHZ010000016.1:61419229-61429961 GCA_024137785.1 Ginglymostoma cirratum | reverse complement strand
TGCTGCTTGACCTGCTGTGTTCATCCAGCCCCACACCTTGTTATCTCCAGAACATTATCTGGGTCTTTGGATTAACAGTCCAGTGATAATACCACTAGGCCATCACATTCATTCAACATTTATTACTCATCCTTAATTATCCAGAGAGCCATAAAGAGTCAGTCACATATAGGCCAGCAGGTTTCCTTCCTCAAAGGACATTAGTGAACAGGATGAGTTTTTACTGCAATCAGCAATGGTTACATGGTCACCATTAAGCTAACCGTTTTAGGTCAGACTTTTTAAAATTTAGTTCAAATTTTAATTGCTACCAAGGTGGGATTCAAAACTCTTTCCCCACAACATTAAATTAGAGTTCTGGATTCCTACCCTAGTGATATTAACACTGCTCCACCAACTCCTAACTCTGGAGCCTGCATTTTCGGAAGGATGTCAGGGCCTTAGATGATGGGCAGAGATTTGTCAGAATGATGCTTGAGATCAGACAGCTCAATTATGTGGAGAGCCTGGGGAAGCTGGGGCTGTTGTTCCTTGAGCAGAGAAATTTAAGGGAAGATTGAATAGAGTTGTTCAATATGATTAATAGATAAAAAGTAACTGTATTCATTGACTAAAGGCTCAGTTTGCTTGGGTTGTGGGCAAAATACAAGGTGAGTGGAACCAACTGGCTAGCTATAACAGAGAGCTAGAACAGCTAATGGGGGCTAGGCAGTTTACTATGCCGTACTGTTCCAATTGCATGCAGCAATAATCTTTGAGATTTTTAATCCCTCTTTGCTTTGCTGCTGCCACAACTCTCTCTATAAATACGTCTGGTATTTATCTGTGCACCACCTGATAACTAATCATTAACCAGCCTTGGATCTAGATAGATGAAAGACTCATCGACCTCAGCACAAAAAAAGGTGACATATTTGAAATTACTGTTACTTAGAGTTAGAAAGTTCAATACATTAGATTAGGGTCTAAACTGTTTGTAAAGTCGAAACAATTCAACTTTAATGTGATGCTCACCGATTAGAGAGAAATTGATTTGCAAGTTCCACATAGAAATGGTGCAACAACACAGAGAAACAAACAGTGCCTGACAAAGCAAAGTAATTACACTGAATGAAACAATTGTGAGTTTGAATTGGATACACGAAGCAATGCTTGAAGCGACAATTGCTGCTCCTGGCTTATTATTCTTTTAGAGGATGTAGATATTGCTGGCTGGGCCAACATTCTATTGCCCATCTCCAATTTCCCTTGAGAAGGTGGTAGAAAGTTGCCTCATTGATCTACTGCAGTCCCTGAGCTGTAAGTACAGCCACAGCACTGTCAGTGGGGGAGTTCAAAGTTTTTAACACAGTGACAGCGAAGGAATAGCCCCAAGTCAAGATGGTGGGTGACTCGGACCAGAACTTGAAAATGGTGGTCCTCCTGTGCATCTGCGGCCCTTTAGTTTAAGGGAATAGTGGTGGTGGGCATGGGTTTGGACGGTACTGTCCAAGGAGCCTTGGTGAGATACTGCAGCGCATTTTGTTGGTGGTACAAACTGCTACCATATTATGTTGGTGGGGATGAGTGTTGAAGATGACGGATGCGTCTTAGATGGTGACAAGCTTCTTGAGTATTGTTGGAGATGGTCCCATCCGGACAAGTGGAGAGTATTCCATCACAATCCCAATCTGCCTCAGATGGTTTCCTACTTCAGTCTGAATAATCTTTCTCAAACAAAAACAGAAATTGCTGGAAAAGCTAAGCGAGTCTGGCAGCATCTGTGGAGATAAAATGAGTTAACGTTTTGGGTTGAGTGGCCCTTCCTCAGAAGTTCTGAGGAAGGGTCACTCGACCTGAAATGTTAACTCTGATTTCTCTCCACAGATGATATCAGATTTGCTGAGCTTTGCCAGCAATTTCTGTTTTTGTTTCTGATTCACAGCATCTGCAGCTTTGTTGGTTTTTACTTTGAAGACCCTTTGTGTTGTCTCTATGATGCCACATCAACTAGTTTCACCAATGTCAGCTTTTCACTCTTGGATAAACTCCACAGGGAGTAGGTAGGGATGGAGTGGTTTGGAGGGAATTTTAAGCTGTGAATCTGTCTCGGTCAGGATCTGTTGAAGAGCAAGATTTGTAGAAATTCTGATAGTGGCTTCTAATGCCTTCACCTTCTGCCTTTAATGGAGGGAGCGTTCACGCTGAGAGTAGGATATCATTGGGATTGTCAGATTGGTAGTTAGTACAGTGAATAATGTTAGTGAAGCAGGTTAGCACTGATCTCAACAGGAATTTGATAATTTCTCAGGGATTTCTGAGGCATTTCAGCAAGCTGAATTTGGGTATGATATGAGTTAACCTGTAAACCCACGTGAAGTTCTAGCTGGGATTAGAATGAGATAGAGCATGAGCAATAAAGCATTTCAGGTTCATTTTCATTTATTTTTATTTAGGAAAGTGGTCAAATTAGAATATGCTGATTCAGTGGACAGACAACTGGAACACGAAAATGGAAGTGAAAGTGAAGCATAATTGAATCAACATTAAAAATGAGGCCTTATTTGGAAATGGAATGTAAGAATGACCCTGTCCACCCCCAGGAAGACAAAGCAATGGGGGTTAGCCAAGGACAGAATGCAGCACAGGCTTTGGAGAGGAAGTAGGATGGCAGCTGGGAAGATGGGGAGTGGTGGGACCAGGGGTAACGGATATTCTACCACTTTGGGAATGTGTGAAAAACAAGGTGTTTGCATAAAACAGACTAACCTGGAATATGAGTAATGTACTGTCTATGAGGTTTATAATGAATAAATATGTGTTGAATTCTCATTGAGTTAGAGTGCTAACTCAGAATCATTTCTGGGGTAGACAATCCCAATTTTAGCTCAATAAACAATTGTTAGCCTGTCTTTACAGGCTCCTGAGAATATTTTACAAAATAACCTCTGATAATACAAGGCTCCCTGTCACTTCCTCAAAAAAACTGATGCTTACTGTGGTCACTTCAGCACAGAAACTTTTGGGTGGGATGATATCTAACTGGATGGGAGACACCCCATGGATTATACAAGGAAGGCAGTCACCACCACCAGCAATATCGTTGTGCTCTGGTGAGATCTGTCGGTAGACAGAGGGAAAGAGAGGAAGAGGAAAAGGTAGAAAGAGAAAAAGGGAGAGAGAGAGACGTAAAGAGGGAGATGGAGTGAGGGGTGGAAAAGTACAAGTGGAAAAGAAGGTAAGAGGAGAGAAAGTGAGAGGGGGAGAGAGTTGGACAGGATGAAAGAAGGGGTGATGAAGTAGATGAGGGAGATAGGAAGAGAGACAGAGAGAAGGCCCACAGGAGAGAAAAAGAAAAAAGAGGCAGAGGGACATGGTGAGGAGGTTTTGCAGCATTAGTGAGGGCAAAAGAGAGTTGGACAAGGGAGAAGGATGCAGGAGCTCCAAGGGAAAGTGAAGCACAGTACAAAAGTTCAGACAACAGTGAGGAGATTGAAAAACTGAGGGTGGATGGGGTATTCCCCAAGTGAGCAGATCTACAGAGGGTCAGCTGTCCTTAACTATCTGAGAAGCAGTATTTCTTCAGGCTCAGGTTGAGATGGTAGGTAGTTTTCCGACGAGCGGACATTGGCTTGAAACCTGAGCATTGCTTCTCCCTCCAACAATGCTCCTTGACTTGCTGAGTGTTTCTGTTTATATTCTCTTTTCAAAACCACTCTATGAGATACTGCGAGCTTCACTATGGCAGACCAACCCTCCATTCATTATGATTCTGTCCAAACACATGACCCAAAGTCTTCAATTGTGCTGAAACCTTCATTATCACAAAAATTTCAACAATCCCTCAACATTGTATGACTTCATTGACTCTTTCATTCCCTTCTGTGGCATTCATCTTTTTACTGAATGCTTTCAAATGATTAAAAGGGGTATGGAAAAATCTGGTGAATATGAGAACACTCTGCCTGATGAGCTAAGAGACGTTCTCGTGTATTATCATATTCCACGGTGATGAAGAATAATGTAACTGTTTGTTTTCTCATTACCAAACATTTTGTTTAAAATGCCATGTCAAATTAACATTCAAATCTGCAAATTGGCTGCAGTGGATGCATCTATTGGGCTTTCAGACCTGGATCCAAAACATGTTTATCCACAAGGAACAGGAAGTTGTTCCATTGAGTTCAGCGTTCAAATTACTACAGCAAATAATCATCACAGAAAATTTGGTCAAATGCAATTTCCCTGACTCGTGAATTGTGTAAACATAGAGCATAGGAGTAGGTCTATTGACCCAAGAAGCATACCTTTCTAGGGCTTTGTCCCTCATGTGGATCTGTAACTCCTGATAAATTTTCCTCTATGCTATTCCCTTAAACATGTGGGACCAAGTTTCTGTGAGGATACAAAGGAGGTTCACCAGGATGCTACCTGGGCTGGAGGGTGAATCTGAGATAGGAAAGATTGGAAAGGCTGGGGTTGTTTTTCTTGGTACAGATAAAGTTGAAAGGGAACCTGGCAGAGGTGTAGAAGATCATGTGAGACATAGATATGGTGGATAGAAAGGAACTTTTTCCATTAGTAAAGAGCTCAATAGCCAGAGTGACATACATTTACATGGTAGAAGGTGAAAGGGAGAGTTTCAGAGAATGTTTTTCACTTAGAAGATAGTGACAGTTTGGAACTCACTGCCTGAAAGCATGACTGAGTCAGAAAGTCTCATATTGTTTAAACAATATTTAGATATTCAGTAACTAGGGGTCACAATTTCAAGATGGTCAACAAAAGAGCTAGGAGTGAGATGAGGAGAAACTTCTTCATTCAGGCAGTTATTAGGATCTGGACCAATGTTTCCTGGGACAGTGATGGAGGCAGACTCTATACTAGATTTCAAAGAGAGCTGGATATATATTTGAACACGGTGAATTTAGAGGGCTTTGGGCATAGGGCTGGAGAGTGACACTGGCTGCGTATCACTTTTGGGAACCGATGCAGACACAATGTGTGAATGGCCTCCTTCTGTACTGTAAACATCTATGAGTCAATTTCATCCATGCTCTGGGGACAGTGCTTCCTCCAAAAGTCCACATCAGGATTAGTTTTTGAACGTAAGTTTAGTTGAAACTCACTCGCAATTGGAAACATCTTCTCTATATCGGCCGCATAAAATGCATTAAATGTCGTAAAAATCTCTTTCAGGTCACTCTCAGCTTTCAGCCTTCTTGGGAAAAGAGGATTGTCAGGCTTTTCAATCTTTCCTGATAGTTTTAATGTTGGAGTTTGAGTGTCATCCAGATATGGGTTTATGCAGCTTTTTGGCTGTTTCTGTATTTTTCGTGTGAAATGGAGGAGGTGATGGCCGAGCGGTATTATTGCCAGACTTTTAATCCAGAAACCCAGGTATTGTTCTTGGGCCTGTGGTTGAATCTTGCTATGGCAGATTGTAGAATTTGAATTCAATAAAAATCTGGAAATAAGAGTCTAATCCATTGTCAATTGTCAGAAAAAACCCATCTGGTTCACTAATGTCCTTTAGGGAAGGAAACTGCCATCCTTACCTGGTCTGGCCTGCATGTGACTCCAGACCCACAGCAATGTGGTTGACTCTTAACTGCCCTCTGGGCAATTAGGGATGGGAAATAAATGTTGGCCTAGCCAGCAACGGCCTTGTCCCATGAATGAATAAAAAATAAAAGCCTCGATAGAGTGGACGTGAAGAAAATGCTTCCACAAGTAGGAGACACTCAGACAGCCTCAGAGTGAAGCGACCACCCTGTAGAATTGAGATGAGGAGGAATTTCTTCAGCTAGGGGTTGGTGAATCTGTGAAATTTATTGCCTCAGAGGGGCATGGAGACCAACCGTTAAGTGTATTTAAGACAGAGATCGATAGATTATTGATTAGTAAGGGGATCATGAATTGCAGTGAGAAGACAGGAGAGTAAGGTTGAGAAACATCAGCCATGATCAGATGGTGGAGCAGACTCACTGGGACAAATAGCCTAATTCTGTTCCTATATCTTATGGTTTTATCATGGGCTTAATTTAATGGGGCCTGAAAGTAGGTATGGAAACTGCTCACAGCACCCACTTCTCTCAGTGGGGAAATAAAAGTCACTTGAATATAATGCTGGAGAGCTGGAGCAAGCCATTCAGTTCCATTGAGCCTCCTCCACCACTGAATATGTTCATAGCTGATCTGATTGCAATCTCTACTAGTTCCGAAGAAGGGAGTTTCCAAAAACAGAAATTGCTGGAGAAACTCAGCAGGTCTGGCAGTATCTGTGGGATAAAAGCAGAGCTAACATTTCAACTCCAGTTACTCTTCATCAGAACTTTGCTTCAACCACTTTTCAGGAAGGTAGTTCCAAAGACTCAAGACCCCAAGAGAAAAAAAATCTCTTGTCTCTCTTATAAGTGAATGACTGCTGATTTTTCAAAGAGTGAAGTTATTTTAGATTCTCTCTAAGAGGAAATAGCCAACCCACATTTCATGATCTTCTAGGAGCTTATGTGTTTCAGTCAAGCCACTCCTTATTTTTCTAAACTCTCGTAAGTGCAAGCCCAGCCTGACCAACATTTCGTCATAAAACAATCCACTTATTCTAAGTATTAGTCTGGTAAACCTTCCCTGAACTATCTCCAATGCATTTACATCTTTCCTTTATAAAGTCATAGAGTCATATAGCATGGAAACAGACCATTCGGTCCAACCAGTCCATGCTGAACATAATCCTAAACTAAACTAGTCTTACCCGCCTGTGCTTGACCCATTTCCCTCCAAATATTTCTTATTCATGTACTTTTCCAAATGTCTTTTAAATGTTGTAACTGTAGCTGCACCCACCACTTCCTCTGGGAATTCATTCCACACAAGAACCAATCTCTGTGTAAGAAAGTTGTCCCTCATATCTTCAGCAAAACTTTCCACTCTCAGTTTAGAAATATCCCCCCTAGTCTTGAAATTCCCCATCCTAGGGAAAAGACACTCACCATTAACCCTATCTATACCCCTCATGATTTTATAAGCCACCATTAGGTCTCCCTTCAGCCTCCTATGTTTCAACGAAAAACGTCCCATCATACCCAACCTCTCCTTATAACTCAAACTCCACTCCTGACAACGTCCTGGTAAATCTTTTCTGAACTCTCTCCAGGTTAAGTGTACAGAATTGAAGGTGGGGTCTCACCAATGCCCTGTATAACTTCCTGACTTTTGTACTTAATTTTCCTTGCGAGAAGTGATAACATTTAATGGTTTTCCAAATTATTTGTCGTACTTGCACACTAAGCTTTTGTGATTCATGCACTAAGAGCACCCAGATCCTTCTGCATCTCATCCCTACAATCTCTTGCCACTTAGATAATTTGCTTCATTATTATTCTTCCTGCCAAAATAGATAATTTCACATTTTCACATGTTATACTCTACATGCTACATTGTTGTCACAGCTCACTTAATCCAGCAATATCTGTTGGAACTTCCAGTATCGTCTTCGCAACTTTCCTACACATTTCTTTGCCATCAGCAAATTTCACAACATCCTTTCATCCAAGTCATTTATATAAATAGCAAACAATTGCAGTCCAGCACCAGTCCCTATAGCATGCCACTCATTAAATCTTGACAACTTGAAAATGTCCCAGTTATTACACTCAATGTTAACCAGCCAATCTTTGATGCTTGCCACTATGCTGACCCCTATAATTTGGGCTTTTTCTTTCCATAATAAGCTATAAAGCATCACTTTATCAAATGTTTCTGGAAATCAAAGTTCAGTACTTACCTGGGAATCATAGAGACATGCCATTTAGTTGCTGGGAATTGGTTCACACTGAGAAAAAGAACAAAAAAAAAAGCCTCACAGAAAAGCTCTCCGTTCATTGCAGGGTAAGAAACTGCTATTAGAGTTTTCCTGTAAATTGCAGCAAATTAGAAAAGTGTTTTATTGGTTTTGAAAGAAAGGATTAACTCAGAAATATCATAAATCAGTGAAAGTCAGGACCAATGTAATGAATTATAAAAGTAAGCCAAAGTGCGATAAGGGAAGGAGAGTAAAGTTAGTTTGAAGCAAAGTGATTAAGAAAGTAAATAAGCACAAGGAGTCTACAGAGGGATATAGCCACATTAATTAAGGGGGCAAAAACTTAGCAGATGTAATATAATGTTAGAAAACGTAAGGTCATGCAGTTTGGCAGGAAGAATAGAGGAGATCAATATTATTTAAATGCAGAAAACTACAGAACAGATGAGTTAGGAGACTTGGTGCACAAAGCTAACATTCAAGTTCAGCAGATAATGGGGAAAGGAAAGGGGTTGTAAGCTTTTAGTCTAAAGGGAATGGAATATAAAAATGGGGAGGTTGTGTTTTGGATCTTATGAGGAGCTGAGATAGGGAGTTGGATAAAAGGTTACACAAAGTATTAATGGCCCGACCCTAAATATTGGGTGAATGAGAATTAAATAGCATATTAGAAGATGAACTAGACAATTGGGTAGAGAATCAGACAGTCAATCAGGGGTAAGGCTGAAATTTGATAGCCTTCAGATAAAACTATTCAAAACACGAGTCAGACCACAGCTGGAATACTGTGAATAGTTCTGTTCCCTTATTTAAGCACTGGACACAGTGTAGCGAAAGTTCATTAGGTTGATCACAGGTAAGGAGGGACGGTTGTGTAACAGAATACGTAGGTTGGGTCTGTGCTTGTTGGAATGTAGAATAATGAATTTAGAAGACCTTATTGATACATATAAGACTCTTAGGAGATGTGAAAGGGTAGAAGTGGAAACATTATTTCTCCTTTTGCGATAGCCTAGGACCAGAGGGCATAAACACATTTAAGACAGAGATGAGAAGAAATTTTTTCAATGGGATTCATTATGACCAGAGGTTGGTCATTATGCATATTCTAGTTGGAGAGAGATGGATTTTAATCAGTAAGAGAATCAAAGGTTATGGGGAAAAGGCTTGAAGGGTGGAGCTGAGGATTATCAGATTAAAAATGATCACATTGGCACAGCAGGCTTGATGGGCTGAGTAGCTTAATTCTACTTCTGCACGCTATATACAGTCTTCTGATAAGTCTGAAAAGGTTTGAGTTTTCCTGCCTATTACACTTTGAGTGGCTCTGCCAGGAGCAAAGAGTTCCCAGCAACATTGCCAATGCAGCATGTCAAGCTGATGATCTGTGTACAAATACAAGGAGCAGATTAACAATCAGGATTAGTGAGATAGAATAACAATCAGGATTGGTGCTAGGGGATAAGAACTGAGGCTGAGGAGAGAGATAGTGGCTAGGCAACAATGTCACTTATTCATCTGCCCAAGGCTGATTCAAGATTGTAGCTGATTTCACAGTTCACAACTCCTTTCTTTACAAAGAAATTGTTAATTGAAGAATTTCTCCAAGACAGATATAAAGAGGAAGCTCAGCTTAATATACCGAGCACAACCCTTCATCAGGTGATGGATAATGAGCCAATTACTGCCATCTGGGGCTGCAAAATCAGAACAAATGCCCAGTCTATCTGTTCTATATGGAAGGGCTGTCAGCCAAGGTGAAAGTTAAATATTTACACCTCCCTCAGCATGAGAACAGTTATATATTTACTGAACTATTTAGCTGGGTTGACCTTCCCAACATCAAAATGGTACTTTCCATCAACAGAATGATCCTGGCATACAACCCAACATGTCTTCTTTATCATTTTACAGGATGTGGACGTCACTCTCTGGCTCTGTCCCTAATTCACCACAAGAAAGTGTTCATTAGTCTCAGCACCCTTGTCTCAACTCCTTCACATCCTCCAGATACTTTCTAATCAATCAGAGATGTTATGACTTACCTCTGGAGCAGATGGGACTTCAACTCAGGCATCCCAGCTCACAGGTACAGTTGGTTCTGATTGTAATGCGATGGTTCTGTTCATATGTGATCTCTTGTTATAAGAAACTAGTGCCATAGCTGTGCCATTTAAACTAATTAAACCGCGTTATAGCCAATACAGGTAAGGAAAATTTGTTTCCTACAGATAGTGGTCTACTTTCTTCAATCGCGTTAAAACCAATTCACATTGAAGGAACACACGTTATAACAGAACCGACTGCAGTGACACTGCTACTGAACCACAAGAGCCCATCCTTTACAAGATACTTTTTCAGAAGTCGTTTCACCTGATAAAGGAGCAGCGCTCAAACAGCTTGTGATTTCAAATAAATCTGTTGGACTATAACCTGGCATTGTGTGACTTCTGATTTGGTCCATCCCAGTCCAATACTGACACCTCCACGGCACAGATACTTTTTCAATTTATTCCGACATATTATGACAAACTTGTGAGCTAGGTGGGACTTGAACATTGAACTCCTTGTACTACTGTGTCACAAGACGTTCCCATAATATCCTCTTTTTCTTCTTTTTTTAAAAATTTGATATTTTTTCAGATCAATATGTTTAAAGATGTAATTACACACCTCTGGAGCAGGTGGGCTTGAACCTGGGCCCCTGCTCCAGGGGTAAATACACTACCATTGCACCAAAAGACAGCCCCTTCACTTCCTCTGTTTAATTTCATAATAATGCATCTGATGGTCTAGTTAATCCTCTAATCAATGCCTAGTAACCTTCTTTCTCAATTCCTATGTAAAACCTACCAAATTTCAGCCTGACCTCTGATTGAAAGTCTGATTCCTTACTCATCTGAGATAATAGGAACTGCAGATGCTGGAGAATCTGAGATAACAAGGTGT
>JAHRHZ010000016.1:61362187-61399229 GCA_024137785.1 Ginglymostoma cirratum | reverse complement strand
GAAAAATCAGATTTTTCTGATGAAGGGTCTAGGCCCGAAACGTCAAGTTTTCCTGCTCCTATGATGCTGCTTGACCTGCTGTGTTCATCCAGCCCCATGCTTGTTAACTGCTAACTGATCCTGCATTTTAACTTCAAGAGAATCCTGAACCAGGTCTCTCAAGTCTCTTTGCACTTCAGATTCCAAAGCCATTACCCATTTAAAAATTAGCCTACACCTCTATTCTTCCAACCGAAGTGCATAACTTCACTCCTTCCCATATTGTATTCCATCTGCCACGTCTTTGCCCACTCTCCTAGTCTGCCCAAGTCCTTCTGCAGCCTCCCCACTTCCTCCACACTACTTGTCTCTCTACCTATCTTTATGTATAGAAATGTTTCCTAATGTTACGCCTGAAACTAGCTGGCCATAATTTTTACACCAGGTTTAGACTCCCCACCAAGCAGAAACAGTTTCACTTTATCTGTTTTCTTTAATATCTTGAAAATGTCAATCAAACCTCTCCATGGACTTTTAAATTCCAGGGAGCTATTGGCCTGTGATCCTGCAACACAAGACAATCCCGTTCTCTGTGAAGGAATTTCCCGAAGTTAAAGGGTCTCCAGATATTCCAATGGAGACACAGCCTGCTTCAGCAGAAAATGATGTCTGCACTGAAGGCAATTGAAGACATAAAAGGTCCTTCAGTTTAAGAGGACATGCAAACCTCTCACTGTCAAGAATAGAATCAAAGACAGTTGTCTGGCAATTTTCCAAGAAAGAAGGGAACCTGCTCTGGGAAAATAGTGAAGCTTCCACACCACCTGAATAGAGTCATAGAGATATACATCGTGGAAACAGACCCTTCGGTCCAACTTGTCCCAGCTAGCCAGATACTCTCTATTAATCTAGTCCCATTAGCCAGCATTTGGCACATATCCCTCTAAACCTTTCCTATTCATGTACCAATCCAGATGCCTTTTTAAATAGAGTAATTGTACCTAGTGGTATTATTTCTGGACAGTTAATCCAGAGACCCAGATAATGTTCTGGGACCTGGGTTTGAATCCCGCCATGGAAAATGATGGAAGTTGAATTCAACAAACACCTGGAATTAAAAGTCTAATGATGACCATAAATCTATTGCAGATTGCTGGATAAAAACCCATCTAGTTCACTAATGCCCTTTAGGGGAGGAAACTGCCATCCTTCCCTGGTCTAGCCTACATGTGACTCCAGACCCACAGCAATGTGGTTGACTCTTAACTGCCCTCTGGGCAATTAGGGATGGACAATAAATGCTGCCCAGCCAGCGACACCCTCATCCCGTGAATGAATAAAGGAAATTGTCTCTAAACTTTCTTTTCTCTAGGGAGAAGGGGTCCAGCTATTGGTACTCAGTCATGATTGTACTGAATGGTGGAGCAGGCTCGAAGGGCTGAATGGCCTATTGCTGCTGCTGTTTTCTATGTTTTTGTGACAAAGAGGAACAGTTGCAATATCTGTGACACTGGAGAGCCCAGATTTGCATCTTTGTGATAATTGATATATGGCATTAAAATAAATGCCAACCAATGGTTTGTCTCCAGTTACTCATCAGCCATTAAGAAAGTAAGGGATTTGCATTGTGAAAGCACCTTTCGCAACCTCATCATATTCCAAATTGCTGCTGAAGAGCTTCTGCAGTGTAGTTGCTGTTGTGATGGAGGGAAATATGACAGCAATATTGCGCACAGTAAGCTCCCACAAACAGCAGAGTGATAGTGACCCAAGTAATCCATTATTTAGCTTTGGTTAAGGGATAAATATATCAAGTTGAACTCACTCCCTTCTCTTCAAAGTAGTGCCTGATAATTCTTCATGTTGTATGAAGACGTCAGATGATTTATCCGAAAGTAGGTACTTCTGAAAGTTAGCACTCATTCAATTGTGCAATATTATTAATTTCAGTGGCAGGAGAGGTGAAAGCGCAAGCCTGGGGCAGCCGGGAAGGTAAAGTTTCCGGATAAAAAATCTTGCCTCATGAATGGGCTGAGAGAAGGCTGAGCAGGAGCAAACATGGACACGGGGACTGCTGGGTAAGTGAACTAATTGATTCGGGCAGTGGCTAAACCTGAAACACTACACGTGTAGTCTCTCCCACCAATCCTCCTCTTCTAACCGACGAAAAGACTCTGTTTGGAGGGTCGGTAAGCTAAGCATTTTTTTTTCCTTTCTCTTTATCTCTTTTGGCAATCTGGAATAGAGGGGATGGAAGCTATGTAGTTGCATGCTCCTCTTGTAGGATGTGGGAGGTAAGGGTCACTACTTGTGTCCCCTCTGACTTCACCTGCGAGAAGTGCACCCAACACCAACTCCTCGCGGAAGACGGAATTTAAAAAATTATTATTTTGTAATATTTGGGCATCACTGGCCAGGCCAGCACTTGTTGACCATCCCTAATTGCCCAGAAGGCAGTTGAAAGTCAACCACATTGACTGTAGGTCTGGAGTCACATGCAGGCCAGGCAAGGTTTTTTTTTTCATTCATTCATGGGATGAGGATGTTACTGGCCGGGCAGCATTTATTGCCCAGAGGTCAGTTAAGAGCCAACCACATTGCTGTGGGTCTGGAGTCACATGTAGGCCAGACCAGGTAAGGATGACAGTTTCCTTCCCAAAGGACATTAGTGAACCAAGTGTGTTTTTTTCCCAACAATCAACAATGGATTCATGATCATCATTAGATCCTTAATTCCAGATATTTTATTGAATTCAAATTCTACCATCTGCTGTGGTGCGATTCAAACCCGGGTCCCTGGAAGTTATCTGGGTCCCTGGATTAACTGTCCAGAGATAATACCACTCGGCCATTGCTTCCCCTAAAGCTAAGGATGGCAGACTCCTTCCGTCAAAGACACCAGTGAGTTAGGTGGGTTTCACAACAATTATCAATCACACGGTAACCAGCATTTCCAGAATTTTATTGTATTCAAATTACACGATATCATCAGGATGTCCGCTGGGGGTTCTGGTTAGGTCAGTGATATTACCACTAGACACTGCCTCACCAGTGACATGAATTTCCCATGTTGCAGACTGTGCTGTATCAGCCCTTTTTGCCCTGCTCGCTACAACATCTCAAACCTAACAGCTTGAATGAAGATAAAGCACATGCAGCAAAAATGAAAGCTCACTGAAACCTGCGTTGTTGTTAAATGAATGGTCAATTGTACCTTGATAGCTTGCTGGCCACATGTTAACAATACCGTTACATTGGCTGTAGCTGGCTGCAATCCGAAAGTAAGAAGTGATCACTTTCCCAATAACATTCTCGTTAAGGGCTGTTACAATTTCATTCTATTTTCAAAACAGCAGATGGTAAAGTACATTGGAGCATTGCATGCTTAATGCACGAACATCTGATCTGAACAAACTGATTGTAGGATCTGATTACTAATGACTTAATAGAAAGGAGAAATAAAATAACATAGTGAGATCACAAGATGCCTTCAGATGAATAAGCCCTTCAGCCCATTTGATCTCATCTTATTGAGATTTTTTGATTAGGAGAAAAGCCTTAGTTTTTTTTTCCCCTTTTATAGTCCTTCGGCTCATTCTTTTAATGAATCTAATACTTTGCCCTCAGTCTTTTTTTTTGTCATGTGTTCCACTTGGTAATCATTTGTGGTAATATTTCCATTATTTCAATTTGCCTTTCAGAATGCATACCGACTTTTCACGCGATCCTGCTAAGCGAATATATTTGAAAGGTCAATGAACAAATGTACACCTTTCAGTTGAGTTCAGTCCATTGAGACTGTTTCACCCTTCAATTCGATCATGGCACATGTCTCTATTGTAATTTCATTTTTACATGATAGTTCTGTAAACCTAAATACCCTTGCCTTGACAATGACCAACTTTCGACCAATTGAAATGTGAATTTGAATAAGGGGAATTATGAAGGCGTGAAACACAAATTAGCAGAAATTACAGCAAATATACACATCTTGGGTAGCCTTCCAGCAAGTGTACAAACCTTCAGAGTGCAAAAACCCAATGAAAGGTCAGTCAACTGTGGCTAACAGAGGAAGTTCAGGACAGTACATGGTTAAGTGGCAAAGCCTATAAAGTTTCCAGATCTGTTAGCCTTACACCAGTAGTTGGGAAAACGTTAGAATGCATGGATTGAGGTAAGCAAGCCCATTGAAAGCAAAATGTCAGGTGTAATGGGTCTTTGCCGGTTTAGAAAGATATAACGAGTAGGGTACCATGAGGATCAATTCTTGAGACTTAATTATTTACTCTGTCCTTTCAGCCTGCTCCATCATTCCACAAGACCATGGCCGATCTGATTTAAATCTCAACTTCCCACTCCTGCATCTCCCCAATAACGTTTCCTTCCCTTGGTAATCAAGAATCTATCCACCTTGGCCTTAAAAATACTTAGAGATTCTGCATTCACTGTTTTCTAAGGAAGTGAATTCCAAAAACTAAAAACCCACTGAAAGAAAAATGTTTCCTCATTTCTGTCTTAAATGGACAACACTTTCTGTTTAAGATATGCCCCCTAGTTCTAATAGTTTTTTTTAGATTATAGGTTGTATTTTAGATTCTAGATTGGACAATAGTTTGTACTCGCAGTCAAGTCCTCATTAAGGATAGATTAACTCTGTGGGTTAATTTATTTAAAACAGTACAACACATCTTAAGTTATAAAGCAGGCATTACAGAAAAGTCAACACAGCGTTGAGCTGGAGGAACACAGTAGGTCAGGCAGCATCAAAGGAGCAGGAGAATCAATGTTTCAGGCCTGGACCCTTCATCAGTCCTCATGAAGGTCCAGACCCAAAACATTGACTCTCCCCTGCTGCTGCCTGACCTGCTGTGTTCCTCCAGCTCCACACTGCGTTGACGCTGACTTCCAGCATCCGCAGTTCCTGCTATCTCCGAGTGACCTATTGCAGAAAAGCCAATTGGTTGCTGTGCATGCAGCCTGAAGACCCATTGCAGATTAACTACCAGGAGGATGGTAATATTGGATACAGGTTTCAGATAGAGTCCTTAAAGGTGAACCCTCTCAAAGGCGAGTTACACGTAGAAAGATAACTTTCTGTACTTTGTGGACATAGATGTTAATAGCTCTCTGAAGCACTGTTTCTGTTGTATTTTGTCATTGAAAGAGCAAGCCAAATTAAACATGGCTTCACTTTAGCAGTTAGATTCATAATCCAGTAACCATCTCAATGCTCATTAATCCACATTTACGGTCACTGCTAGCACAAATAAAGCTGAATAAACACATATAAAAAAATCAAATAAAATTCAGACACATCCTAAATAACAATTGTGGCCAATACTTTTAAAGATGGAATTGAAATTTTTGAGTTCATGACACATCTGCTGAGTTCTTGAGTTTCATTTCTATTTTATGATGCTTCCTAAGGACCCCCGGTGAGACTATCCTCCTACAATTTCTCACTGATATCTAATCTCCACTTGTTTAGCAGCCTCTGTCTGTTGCAAAGGATGGAATAGGAGTTGGGATGTAATGAATATTACAGCATGTGAAATGTTCAAAATATGTCAAACAGTGTGACACAAGTGAAGAGCAGAGGATACAATGCTGGTCAGGTTCATATTGCAATTTCTTTTAAAATAGAATCCCTACAGTGTGAAACAGGCCCTTTGACCCAACAAGTCCACACTGACCCTCAGAGCATCCCACCCAGACCCACCCCCCAACTAACCCACACATCTCTTAACACTATTGGCAATTTAGCATGGCCAATCCACTCAGCCGACACATCTTTTGACTGTGGGAGAGAACTGGAGCATTTGGAGAAATCCCACTCAGACATGGGGAGAATGTGCAAACTCCACAGACAGTTGCCCAAGGGTGGAATTGGACCCAGGTCCTTGGGGTGGTGAGGCAGCAATGCTAACCACTGAGCCACTGGGCCACACACAATTCACATATCCAGTGTTATCATCAGTATGTTAGGCTGAATAGCCTCAATCTGGATGGTAAGCCTTGAAGTTGCAATGTCAATATGTGAAGTCTCAGCTACGTATAAACGAAGTTTGAAATTGGAGGTGGCTCACTCCCTTGAAGGATATGGACCCTGACAAGGTGCAATCAAAGAACAGCTTCTTGATGTCAACACATTTGCTGGACTGAGGCATCTGATAATTTGCCCCATTAGTTAGATATTCTCACTCACCCAACAACTCAAAACATATCCGCAGTGCAAATTGTTGGAAGCATAAACTTACCAACACAACAAGGCTGCAACTGTGCGGAGAATTTAAATGGAAGATGGAACCAATTATGCTTCTCCTCAACCAATGAGATTTATATTTTGAGGGTTCAACAGGAACCATCGAGGGGAACAGAAGATAAATTTGAACCAAATCAAATACAGAAAGAGAAATATGTTCTGGGAAAGAAATTTTGGATTAAGAAAGAAAAAGACTTGACAGAAAGGATAATGAAGAATTTTAAAAACACAAACAGCAATAAAATATATTTGCACATTGTACATAACATAGTAAAATATCCCAAGTCATTTCACATGGATATCCGGAAACAAAATTAAACACTGAGTCACCGAAGGCAACATTAGAGCAGAGGGCTAAAAATACATTAAGATCAAGATTGTCTTAAGGAGCATCTTAAGGAAGGAAAGAGAGGTGACGAAGATGGAGAGATTTGAATAGGGATTTCCAGAGCTGAGGACAACTGGTGACATTGCTTTGGAATTCAGGACAGTAGAACACAGAACAGTACAGCACAGGAGCAGACCCTTCAGCCCACCATGTCTGTGCCAACCACAATGCCATTCTAGACTAATCCCATTGGCCTGTACGTGTCTATATACCTCTGTTCCCTGCCTGTTCATGTGTCTGTCTAAGTGCTTTCTAAATGTTGCTATTGTTCTACTGCCCTGGCAGCACATTTCAGACAGATACCATTCTCTGCATAAAAAACTTGCCTTGTACATCTCCATTAAACTCATCCCCTCTCACTTTACAACTTATGCCCCCAATTATTTGACATTTCCACCCTGGGAGAAAGACTCTGACTATCCACTCTATCCATGCTTTTCATCATCTTATATACTTCTTAGGTCACTTCGCAGCCTCCAATGCCCCAGTAAAACAATCCAAGTTTGTCCACCCTCTCCTTACAGCAAAGATGCTCTAATCCAGGCAGCATCCGGGTAAAACTCTTTTGCACCGTCTCCAAAGTCTCCACATCCTTCCTATAGTGTGGTGACCAGAACTGTATACAATACTCCAAAAATGTTGTAGAATTGGATGAGCACAGAGTTCTCAGAGGGTTACGAGCTGGTGCGGCTGAGAAAGATAGAGAGAAGCAAATCCTTGGATGGATTTGAAACCAGGATAAGATCTTGCCTGGGAAAGCAATGCAAGTGTTTGAGCACAGAATGAGGGACTTAGTGCAATTAAGAGCATGGGACCTCTCAGAATAGTCAATGGAAGTGGCACTCTATGGTTTTGTCTGGCCCCTTTCTGGGCTAGAGAAATCACAGAAACATAAATCTTCTCATTAAACTATTAAATACCAATCCTAACATTTTACAGCAAGCATCTTCTTCTGAGCCTGAGAGATTAAAGATGAACAGAGATAGCCTCGTTAGAGATGTTCACATTCAAGGAACAATTAAAAATTGTATACAGCAATTCCTTGACACTCATTGATGAAGAGATTTTGTGTTTGTGAGGCTTCTAGTGGAAAGTCAGAAATCATTCAGCATCTCCCCAGGTTTCTCTTCATTGTCACAAGTTACTGGTTGATGTGTAAATGAATAAGACCAGCATGGCTAAGAAATTCAGAAGGTCTGTAATGTTGAGCTTGTAAATTTATTTTTCAACTTTCTAAGCACTGTAAAGTAGAACTTTTAACTTTAGTTATTTTCCTTCTACTTTGTACCTAAGATTTTGTACCTAGGCTCCTTTGTACCCAACATGGTACCAAGAGTGGTGACTTTATACACTTTTCACCCCTGTATCCCTATACCCGAGTACATGTGACAATAAGAGCCAATTCTAATTCTAATGAGAGCACCATTAATCTCACAGACATCATCCCAGCTAATTCTAGGCCATTGTGTAATCAAACAAGTTGAGAAATACTCAGCTTTGAAAAATGACACTCAAAAGCTGATTGAAGTGCCTTGTAATGATGCTTTCAGTTCTAAGACACCGCAGGATAAATGTTAACCGGTGAAAAATATGGGCCAGAGATTATTTCTGTGAGTAGAATGGATGAGCATTTAACCCTGTCTTGTCATGGCCATTAGCCTGCAACTTTATCTATAGCATCTATATGGGAGGAATGAGATTAGTCGGGAAGGGAAACCAATCAGGATGATAGCAAATCATTTCCACATCTTAATCACTGTGGAATTTTTAATATTCATCCCAATGGATTAGAAAATCTGCTTTAGTGTGAAAAGGAAGAATTGCAAAAGCCCAGAGAAAGGAGAGAGTGATGGAAACAGAGACAATAGCTCCAATTCCAATATTGAACTGACACATCATAATAAGATGAGTGACCTCCTTTCCTGCTAGGCTTTCTATATCCCCTTTAAAGGGGTTACAGATATTGCACAGCTGCTTCTAAAATATTATTATGAATACAACTAATCTCTTTACGCTCTAAAGTAACCTTGACAGAAGCTGTTCTGTAAAAATAGATCATCAATGATGTTTACTTATCAATCTGCCACATCCTTGGAGATGATTTTACTTTCATTTTAATCACTGCCGACTTTGGTTAAAATTACTGTTGAAATCTATTTCACTGTGTGGACCTGCCCTTGGCTCTGGAGAGTTAATGAAACTGACAAGTGCTGAGATTGTGTACTTTTTCCATTATTTAAATCTTTACACCTTTGGATTGTATTTTTTTTAATTTCACATAAACAAATTAATTCATTTTCTCACAAAAAAGAGTTTTGACATTCCCCAAACACGGAATGAAAACCTATTCAACGAATCAATACAGTCCTTCTTCCCTAGCAGACATTCATCAGTTACCTAACTCGAGGAATAATTGGGTCATTGAGAAATATTCACTTTGATGTCAACCTGGTTTGATAATCTTCAAATAATAATGGAAAACTTAGGTTTTGTATTAATATTTCAGAAGGTATTATTACATCTATTTGAAAATATGTACAAGGTCATTTGGTTTTATTGGATGCCCTGGAATGAATGAAGTTAGAATACATAAGTGAGAAAGTGATAATTTAGTTGTACAGAGCTTAGGTTCGTCTCCAGTTAGATGAGGGTAAATGTCAGTCTTAGACACTGAACCTTGAGATAAACAGAATGGCTTTTGGAGTGCATGTGATTCAGATATACCAGAATGACTCCAGGATTAAGAGAATTCTGATACTGAGTTGACTTCCCTTTTTTTCCCAAATATTTAGAGGGTTGAGGGGAAGATGTAATAAAGTTAATATAAAATGAGAAAGGGAGTTGATGGTGTAGGGACAGAGAAACAGCATCTTCTGATGCGAGAGTTAATGGTAAGGACAATTCATCATAAAATTATGGCTAAGTCATCTAAAATTCAAGTCAGAAAATAGTTTTTCACGGAAAGGACAGTGGAAACTGAGGAAATCTTTGGATATGAGATCAGTTAGAATTTTGAACATGGATGAAATTACTCCACAGCTCCACATACTCCACATATCACCAAGTCACCCTTTTTTTTCACATGTGGACTATCCTTGATACTGATCCAGCTCTCTCAGAGCAAGCTCTCAGAGTGAACAGAACCTCTGACTCTCCTGCTTATATCTGTCAGCCAACTCTCCCTGATTGGACCAGATTAACAGCCCCAATCAGGGAACTCATACTCTACGAAGTCTACCAGGCTGATCTTGTAACAATCACTATAAGGGAGACAGCTAGTTGTTTTGGGTATTAAAGTGTTCAGGGAACAAAGAAAAGGCCCATGAGGAAAAATTCCACAATGAAATTACTGAATGTCAGAAAGGACTCAAGGGGCTGAATGGCCTCCTCATGTTGCTGTATTCCAAACGAGAGAAGGTTCAGAGGAGGATTACTGAAACAGTGTCCAGCTTAGAAGCTAGTTATGACCATCAGTGCCAGAACATCTTAGGGTTCAGGGTTAGCTGTTTGAAGTACTTAGAATAGTTAAGGGGTGAGCCTCCAACTATACTGTTTGATACTTTCAGTTAAATAGGTTAAGGGGAAAGAGGTAATGAGTTTAATTTGCCTGCGTGTAGGGTTAGGATTGTTGTTCATACTACAGAGGCGTTATTAGAAGCTCAAGTCGCTGGAAGGCTGATCACAAGCCTGATGCAAACTGTTCCGAAGCAAAAACAAAAATTGCTGGCAAAGCTCAGCAGGTCTGGTAGCATCTGTGGAGATAAATCAGAGTTAACGTTTCGGGTCTGGTGACCCTTCCTCAGAACATTTGTTTCTGATTTTCAGCATCCACAGTTCTTTTGGTTTTCAACACAAGCTGTTAACTGTTATTGTCTATCAATCAGATACATTAACATGGCAGGCCCGACTTCACTGTCACCTTCAATACAGTGTAGAGCTGGAGGAACACAGCAGGTCAGGCAGCATCAGAGAAGCAGGAAGGTCGATGTTTTGGGTTTACACCCTTCATCAGGACGACTGAAGGGTGTAAACCCGAAACGTCGGCTTTCCTGTTCCTCTGATGCTGCCTGGCCAGCTGTGTTCCTCCAGCTCTACACTGTCTCAACTCTGACTCCAGCATACACAGTTCTTGCCATCTCCTTCACTGTCATCTTCTTCCATCAGTTCTCAGTTCCATGTTACTTGATGTCAACATGACATAGCTCCTTATACATGCTCAGTAGCTCAGGCACACAATTAGTATCATTAACTCTTTATTCCACATCTCCCCTAGCTCCACTCGTCCCACAAATTCTTTACCTCTTGAACTATTTACAGTTTGAACCCAATAACTACCTCTTCATTCCCAAATCTCTATCGCCTGAGGTGACAAACTCCAACATGGTTCTTGGGTTTTTTTTATTCGCTCATGGGTATGGGCAACAGAAGTTAGGTCAGCATTTATTGCCCGTCCCTAATTGCCCAGAAGGTAGTTAAGAGTCAACCACGTTGCTGTGGGTCTGGAGTCACATGTAGGCCAGACCAGGTAAGGATGGCAGATTCCTTCTCGGAAGAGCATTAGTGAACCAAATGACTTTTTCTAACAATCAACAATAATTTCATGATCATCATTAGACACCTAATTCTAGGTTTTCATTGAATTCTTGACTGTAGGTGTATGTGTAGGTTCATTTTCTCTTTTCCTGCCTGTCATTCTTTGGCAATCATTTCCTGGATTATTATTTGGATCCTCTGCCTTGAATCTATCACTTGGTTTGCTTCATCTCCCCAAGCTTGGTTCCTTACCCCAACTGTCCAGTTTAAAGCCCCTCTACCTCCCCAGTGAGGACATTTGCCTTAAGACAGGTTCCAATATGGCACAGAATCTGACCTTCCCAAGATATAGTCCCCACTTTCCTCTTCACCTGAATCAACACAATTCCTGGAAGAAAAAGATAGTGAACTGAGATCTTAAAACTCACTCTTTCATGTTGCATACTGGGGAAGAATAGTGCACAGTCTTTAAAAATTAAATATTTTTGTCAACAATGAAGAGGTTTACTGTCCGAAGGCTTTTCTCAGCTCTCGACTCCATTTTGTTTTGGTTTTTGCTTCTTCACTGAAACAAAACTTCAATGTTTCCATGGCTAGCTAATGAAATTCACAGGTAGGCCGCAGCTTACCTTTCTCCAGGTCAAAAACTTCTGAACTTTCAATTTCTGCTTTGATCCAATTAGGACTAAATCTCACATTTTCCCTGGCCAGCACGAACGGTCCGTCCTCAGTAAAGGGCTCACCTTTGTCCCCCTCCACCCACATATCAACGAATACTGCTCACACTTGGATATTGAGAAGTTTTTCCGCCGCCTCCGCCTCCACGCTTACTTCTTCAACCATGAATCTAACCCTCCCTCTACTGACCCCTTCTCCCGCCTCCAACACAAGCCGTCCTCCTGGACACCACCCCAAAGCCTCCTACCCTCCCTCGACGTCTTCATCTCCAACTGCTGTTGAGACATCAATCGCCTTAACCTCTCTACCCCTTTCAAACACTCCAACCTCTCCCCAGCAGAATGTGCAGCCCTCCGCTCCCTCCGCTCCAATCCCAACCTCACGATAAAACCCGCAGACAAGGGAGGCGCAGTTGCAGTATGGCGCACTGACCTCTACATCGCTGAGGCCAGGCACCAGCTCTCCGACACATCCTCCTACCGCCCCCTGGATCATGACTCCACCCCTGACCACCAAACCACCATCTCCCAAACCAACTACAACCTCATCACCTCAGGTGACCTCCAACCCACCGCCTCCAACCTCATCGTTCCCCAACCCTGCACCGCCCGCTTCTATCTCCTTCCAAAAATCCACAAACCTGAATGTCTTGGTCGACCCATTGTCTCCGCCTGCTCCAGCCCCACCGAACTCATCTCCACCTGCCTAGATTCCATTTTCACCCCCTTGGTCCAGGAACTCCCTACCTACATCCGTGACACCACCCACGCCCTCCACCTCCTCCAGAATTTCCAATTCCCCGGTCCCCAACACCTCATTTTTACTATGGACGTCCAGTCTCTATACACCTGTATTCCCCATGCAGATGGCCTAAAGGCCCTTCGCTTCTTCCTGTCCCGCAGACCTGACCAATCCCCCTTCACTGACACCCTCATCCGCTGAGCCAAACTCGTCCTCACACTCAACAACTTCTCTTTCAATTCCTCCCACTTCCTACAGACAAAGGGGGTGGCCATGGGTACCCGCATGGGCCCAAGCTATGCCTGCCTCTTTGTAGGTTACGTGGAATAATCCCTCTTCCGTACCTACACTGGCCCTAAACCCCACCTCTTCCTCCATTACACTGATGACTGTATCGGCGTCGCCTCGTGCTCCCACGAGGAGCTCGAACAGTTCATCCACTTCACCAACACCTTCCACCCCAACCTGAAGTTCACCTGGACCATCTCTAATACCTCTCTCTCCTTCCTGGACCTCTCTGTCTCCATCTCGGGTAACCGCCGAGAAACCGATATCCATTTCAAGCCCACTGACTCCCACAGCTACCTGGAATACACCTCCTCCCACCCACCTTCCTGCAAAAATGCCATCTCCTATTCCCAATTCCTTCGCCTCCACCGCATCTGTTCCCAGGATGAGGCATTCCACTCCCGTACATCTCAGATGTCCTCATTCTTCAAGGACCGCAACTTCCCCCCCCGCAGTGGTCGAGAACACCCTCGACCGTGTCTCCCGCATTTCCCGTAACACATCTCTCACACCCTGTCCCCGCAATAACTACCAAAAAAGAATCCCCCTTGTCCTCACGTACCACACCACCAACCTCCGGATCCAACACATCATCCTCCGACACTTCCGCCGTCTGCAATCAGACCCCACCACTAAAGACATTTTTCCCTCCCCACCTTTGTCTGCTTTCCGGAGGGACCACTCTCTCCATGACTCCCTTGTCCGTTACGCACTCCCCTCCAGCCCCACCACACCCGGCACTTTTCCCTGTAACCGCAGGAAGTGCTACACCTGTCCCCACACCTCCTCCCTCACCCCAATCCCAGGCCCCAAGAAGACTTTCCACATCAGGCAGATGTTCACCTGCACATCTGCCAATGTGGTATACTGCATCCGCTGTACCCGTTGTGGCCTCCTCTACATTGGGGAAACCAGCGGAGGCTTGGGGACAGCTTTGCAGAACACCTGTGCTCAGTTCACAACAAACAACTGCACCTCCCAGTCGCGAACCATTCAACTCAGCCTCCCATTCCTCAGACGACATGTCCATCCTGGGCCTCCTGCAATGCCACAGTGATGCCACCCGAAGGCTGCAGGAACAGCAAATCATATTCAGCCTGGGAACCCTGCAGCCCAATGGTATCAATGTGGATTTCACAAGCTTCAAAATCTCCCCTCCCCCAACCGCATCCCAAAACCAGCCCAGCTCGTCCCCGCCTCCCTAACCTGTTCTTCCTCTCACGTATCCCCTCCTCCCACCTCAAGCCCCACACCCATCTCCTATCTACTAACCTCATCCCGCCCCCTTGACCTGTCCGTCCTCCCTGGACTGACCTATCTCCTCCCTACGCCCCCACCTCCACTCACCTTTACTGGCTTCATCCCCGCCTCTTCGACTTGTCTGCCTCCTCTCCACCTATCCTCTCCTCTATCCATCTTCTATCCACTTCTCCCTCTCTCCCTATTTATTTCAGAACCCTCTTGCCCTCCCCCATTTCTGATGAAGAGTCTAGGCCCGAAACGTCAAGCTTTCCTGCTCCTATGATGCTGCTTGTCCTGCTGTGTTCATCCAGCTCCACACCTTGTTATCTCGGCTGTTCACGGTTGTTGAATTACCTTTTGATGGGCTGCTCACAAATTTTGAAGTGTTTTGTTGCACTCACCAAATCCATCTCAAGGTTCTTTATTCAGTATTATAAGACAGAGGCAAAGTCTACTGCTGTGGGAACATAAGTTCAAATCCCACAGGGCAGCTGGTGGAACATAAATTCAGTGAATAAATCTGGAATTAAAAAAACCTTTCTGAGAAATAGTGACTAAGGAGCTATTATCAAATGTTATACGGTTTATTATTGTCCTTTATGGAAGGAAATCTGCAACCTTGACCTGGTCTGCCCTATATGTAACTCTTTAGAGAAGGTGATGGTTTGGCAGTATAATTGCTGAATTTATTAACGTAGATAACCCAGGTGATGTTCTGGGGACCTGGGTTCACATCCAACTCTGGTAGGTGATGAAATTTGAATTCAATAATGATCTGGAATGAAGAGTCGAATGGTGACCATAGAACCATTGCTGATTGTTGGGGAAAATCTCATCTGGTTCATTAACGTCCACTGAAGGAAATATGATTGAGTCTGAACTGCCTTCTAACAAGCTACTTAGTTCAAAGGGCAATTGTGGATGGGCAGCAAATGCAAGCCTTGGCAAATGACATCTATACCCCATGAATGAAGAAAATGAAGTTCATTTCTGCTTATAGAGAATAGTTACCATCCCTACTGCCTCAGCATTTCAATGAAACAATTTGTGGAAAGGCTCTGACAGCTACTTCATGCATGACTGAAGCTCCTTTTTCAACGCCATAATTAGAGATTCCTCAGAGACTGGCGCTCCCTAGTTGCCTACAGAAAATTCTGAAGTTGAACTGCTATTTGTTGTGATTCAACTCCCTTAAGCTCCTCTTCAGCTGCTTTGACTCACTGTTAGGGTCTCTACAATTTGTGTTGCTGCATTCAATTAGCCTGCAGCACTGACAGCTCGTTTAACTTCAATTAGTTCCTGGCGGCTTTGCCATACCCTTGTTCATCTCCATCGGATGTTGAGTTGTGGCTGACAGCAGCAAAGACCTCGGGACTTCTGTCTCTTTCACCTTCTCAGGACATCATTGCAGGATGGAATCTGGAATGGTTGTTGCATGCCATTAGGAAGGTTGAGGAGAAGAAACAGAAATATTCACCTCCTTCTCCAAAATAAGACTGATACTCCTCAATAGGGGCAACACAGACATCAACATTATCATCAAGGCTATCAAAGGGAATGGAAAATCCAACAGCCCATCCAGCAACAAATTGTAACCATCAGTGGTAGTCAATACAGTGTGGAGCTGGAGGAATACAGCAGGTCAGGCAGCATCAGAGGAGCAGGAAAGTCAACATTTTGATTCAAGACCCTTCATCAGGAGTCGACCATCAGTGGCAGCAGCATTCTCTTCCACTTTTGCTTGTCACTGGAAGCTAGAATGTACTGACGTAGCTAGTCACCTTCATCCTTCGTGCCTTTTTGTCATTGCACTATTTTAGCCCAGCTTCTGAGGCAAATGAAAGTCTTACCATATCCTCTAGAGGGTCCTAGGGGTAGAACACCCGCCTGGGAACTGACTCAGGGTGTGATGAGTTAAAGTAAGCTTCAGTTGTGGCTGCTGACCAAAGAAGAAGCAAAGTCTGTCTGCATAACAAACAGAATGATGAATAGGAATTGCATCCAAAGCATCAGTGATATTTCTTCCATTGCATTTCACTCGGATTTGAATCCCCCATGTTCCTTGGAAATGAATGGAATTTATTTGGAGAAATCCAGGCTTCCAATAGCCTAAGATAGCTATGAAACTGAGTGCCTCCGCCTGTATACAATGTCAAACTAGTTTCTCTGCCATTAAACATGTTATTTGCAGAGTAGAAATTGTCCCCTGTGTCTATAACTTTTCATAAGAAGAAAAATATATTAGGTGGACTGGAGTGATTTGTTTCCAAATTCATATCCCACAGATATGAATTGTTGATTGCTATTAGTGCAAATGTCCATAAAATGGTCCTCTTATGACAAGTACAACTCACCCCTTTGATGAGCTGGGCGGTTCTGGCATTGGAGGGGAGCTGGGTCTGATTTTCCTGCCTTAATGAGGACATGGTAAGCTACTTGTTGGCACTTTCTGCATCTGCTTCATTAGTTGCTGCCCTAGTGCTACTTAGGCTCAATGCCCTTTAAGCTGCCTAGCTTCATATGATTTGTTTGTGCTTTGCCTGTCTCGTGTTCTCTACATTCTAAGTGTCCATCGGAGTACTGCTGACACAATCTAAGGCTCATGTCTCCCACAACACTGTCAGCACTTTTCATTTCATTGTCAGTTAGCTCTCTGTAGTTCAATTGTTGGGCTAGCTTTGAGGTTCCTCAGCCAATGCTTATATTATAACCGGGCTTCTCTTCCCCTTTTCCTTTTCCATCGATTTTTTCTGGATCTGATCACTTGTCACCATCTAGTAATATCACAAGAGCTTGATGTACACAAGGACTCAACTGAAGGCAAGTGCGAACTTATTTACTGTAAACCTACTGTAGAAGATTGATTCGGCAAGTCTTTACTAATCCCTTCTTTGTCAATCCAACATCACCATGACAGAGTTCCTCATATGCTTGCTCAGTAGCTAATGCCAGAGTGAAAGGTAACATCATCACAGTCTTACTATCCGGCTGCTCTCTCATTAGAGAAAGACAATTGGTTTAACCTGAGGGTCAGCAAACCTGTGGCGAAGGGAAAGGTTGAGAAGGAGAGTCCTCCATGGTAACCTCAACCAGTGCAGTATTGAACCCATGCTAGCGGCATCACTGCATTACAAACCAGCAATCCAGCCAACTGAGCTAACTGATCCCTGTTTTGCATCACCATTTAATCCTTTATTTCACAGTTGTCAAGATGATATTCACCGCTTGTAGACAGCCACTACAACCTTTGAAGTCAGATGCCAGTTTATTAAGGCAGTGCAGATCCAAAAGGAAACTGAGCCATTTCCCGGAGGAAGTTGACATAACTGAGTGGGAAAGGGAATTAGGTGTATTGGGTGCTAAATCTCCGAGTTCCTTCTAACCCTCTCAAACTCATTTTGGTGAGAATTTCTCAGAATTCTTCCCCTTCCTAGATTAGTGATGAGGTCATTTTGGTAAAAGAAAATAAAGCAAGTTTTAGGTCACACTGATATTAGTGGGGAGCATCATCACTAGAGCAGGAGGAATGAAAGTGAGTTATAACCAGTTGCATTAAACACACTCACAGCAACTCATCGGGTCAATATATTCAAATCCCTCCAGAGCTACAACCCTCCTAATCCTGTAAAATCCTACCTCTGCACACCTCTCATTCTGGCCTCTTCTCTATTCCCAATTTCAATTGCTCCAGCATTGGTGGTCATGACTTCAATTGCCTGGGTCCAATGCTCTGGTATTTTCTTTCTTGGTCTCTTCTTTGAAATCTCTTATCCTTAAGGTACACCTTCAAATCTACCTCTTTACCCAAGTTTCTAACGATTCCCAAGAGCCTTGGTGTTAAATTTTGGTTGATAACTTGCTTGTGAAATGTTTTGGGATGTTTTTGAATACTAGTTAAATGCAAATGTTTGACAGTGTTGTTTATGCATGTTCTGACTTGACATCAATATTAAAGATTACTGGATGTAGTATAAAGCGAAGCTTCTCTAATTCACAGTCAGGTCATTTCAATAGCGCAGACTGCTTTAAGTCTAATGATGCTGTGGTGTAATAAAATTGAATGGAAAAGGCTTAAACACATTTGCAACTGCAATCTCCCTATATTCTTGTTGGAACAAATATGCTAAAAGCATAAAAATCTAATAATTACATTTATTAATATTGCTGAAAAGAAGACACGTTTTGTGGAGTCGACTTGTCCTGCAGTCGTCAAGACAATTGGCATAAAATATCAAAATAAATATTACCTGGGTTTCTGCATTGCCACAAGAGTCATACAGTACAGAAACAAACCTTTCGGCCCACCACGTCTATGCCGACCAACAAACACCAAACTACAGTAATCCCACTTACCTGCACTTGGTCCTTAGCCCTACTATGCCATGGCATTTTAAGTGCTCATCCAGATGTCTCCTAAATGTTTTGAGAGTATCTACTTGAACTATTCTCTCAGGCAGCAGATTACATGTCTCTACCACTCTCTAGACGGAAAAAAATATTTCTCAGGTGTCCTCTAAACCACTTGCTCCTCACCTTAAAGTTACGCCCTCTGGTCTTAGATACACCTGCCATGGGGAAGAGAGCCTCACAATTTTTACCCTGTCTATTCTTCTCAATTTTGTATACCTCAATCAGATCCCCTCTCAGTCTCCTCTGCTCCAGGGAAAACAGACCCAGCCTATCCATTTCCTCCTCATAACTGAGATTTTCCATTCCAGGCAACATCCTGGTGAATCTCCTCTGCACTTTCTCCAGTGCAATCACGTCCTTCCGATTGTGTGGCAATCAGAACTGCACACAGTATTGCACCTGTGACCTAACCAATATTTTATAAAGTTGTGACAAGATTTCTTTGATCCTGCATTCTATGCCCTGGCTAATGAATGCAAACATCCCATATGCCTTTTTCACCATCCTGTCTACTTGTACTGACACCTTCAGGGATCTATGGACTTATACACCCTTCGTTCCTTGGTACTCCTTCGGGACCTACGACTCATTGTGTTCACCCTTCCCTCACTGGACCTCTAAAAATGCATCCCCTGCACTTATAAGGATTATATTCCATCTGCCATTGCTCTGCCCAATTTAGCAGCTATCTATATCGAACTGTAGCCTCAGCCCATCCTTCTCACTGTTAACAACACCGACAAATTTTGTGTCATCTGCAAACTTACTAAATATACCATCTACATTTGCATCCAAGTCATTACTGTACATAAGGGTGGCACAGTGGCTAGCACTCTGCCTCACAGCACCAGTAACCCGGGTTCAATTCCACCCTCGGGTGACTGTCTGTGTGGAGTTTGCACATTCTTCTCGTGTCTGCATTTCCCCTGGATGCTCCGGTTTCCTCCCACAGTCCAAAGATGTGCAGGTTAGGGTGGATTGGCCATGCTAAATTGCCCACAGTGTCCAGGGAGGTGTAGATTAGGTGGGTTATATGGGTCTGGGTGGCATGCTCTGAGGACCAGTGTGGACTTGTTGGGGCAAAGGGCCTGTTTCCATACTATAGGGATTCTATTCTATGGATAATAAATATCAAGGGTCCCAGCATCAGTCCCTGTGGTACACTGCTGGTTACAGGGTTTTAATTATAAAAGCAGCCCCCACTGGCAATGCTCTTTGCCTCCTATTTGTACACCAATTTTGGATCCAGTTTGCTAACTTGTCTTGGAACCCATAGGCCTTTACCTTCTGTAACAACCTCCCATGTGGGATCTTATCAGAGTCCGTGTAAACCACATCAACTGCATTACTCTCATTAATATATTTAGCCACCTTTTTAAAAAATTGAATTCAATTAGTCAGCTAGGATTGCCCTCTAACAAATCTGAGCTGACTATCCCTGATCAATCTTTGTGCTTTCAAGTATTGATTAATCTTTTCCATCAGAACTTTTTTCAACAATTTCCTTACCACTGATGTCAGACTAACTGGTCTGTAATTCATTGGTCTATCCCTTCTCCCATTCTTGAACAAAGGAGCCTATCAGCTATCCTCCAGTCAGATGACGCTTCACCTGTGGCCAGCGAAATATTAAATATCTCCACCAGGGCCCCAGCAATCTCCTCCCTTACCTCCCACAGCAGCCTGGGGTACATCCCATCAGGCCTTGGGGATTATGCACCTTAATGCCCACGAAAATATCTAATACTTCCTCCTTATTAATCTTGACTTGTTCTAGAATCTTACCTCCCCAACTTACATCCCCAGCTACAATGTCTTCGCGGCTCTGTGAATACAGATGAGAAATATTAATTTAAGACCTCACCCATGTCCACTGGCTCCAGAAACAAGTTGCCCTTTTGGTCTCTGATATATCCAACTCTCTCCCTTGCAGTCCTCTTACTCTTAGTGTACTTATAAAAGACTTGGAGACTTTCCTTGATCCATCAACCAAAGATATTTTATGGCCCTCTTTGCCAACCTAATTTCCTTTTTAAGCACCCCCTAACACTCTGTGTACTTGCAAAAAGCCTCCCTTGTTTTTAATGTGCTGTACCTGACATAGGCTTCCTTCTTTTCTTTACTAAACTCTCGATATCCCTTGACGTCCAGGGTTCCCTGGACCTGCCAACCATACCCTTCACATTTGGCGGGACACGCTGGCCCTGACTTTTCACCATGTCACTTTTAAAAGATTCCCACTTTCCAAAAATAGACTTCCCTGCGAGTAGCTGCACCCTGTCTGTGTTTGCCAGGTCTTGTCTAATGATATTGTCCTGGATCACGTGAGTTCTTAGCTTCTTTGCCTATCTGCCATGAGACATTGCCATGTGATGTAGGCAGGATTTACGGTACAATGACATGCTACACCGAAAGGATGGAAGACGTGGATAATGTCAATTGAAATTGGTGACAATCAACTGGAATTCCAAAACTGAATTTCAGCCAATCAAAGCCAATCTCAATGGCAAGCCCAAGACAAACATTGCATCAACTGACATTCATTCCTAAGTATTCCTTTGTTTCTCTTTTACTGGTGTTTTCCCTCTGGGCTTTGAAAGACTGGAACAAAGTCAGTTGATACGATATAAAAATTGAAAGAATTGTGGGTGCTGGAAATTAGAAATAAAAACAGAAGTTGCTGGAAAACCTTGGAGACAAATCAGAGCTAACATTTCGGGCCCTTCCTCAGAATTTTCTCAGTTCTGAGGAAAGGTTACCAGACCCAAAACATTAACTCTGATTTCTCTCCACAGATGCTGTCAGACCTGCTGAGCTTTTCCAGCAATTTCTGTTTTTATTTCTGATTTCCAGCATCCACAGCTCTTTTGGTTTTTATATTGTATCAACTGACTTTGTCCCAGTCTTTCAAAATGCAGAAGGAAACAAAAAGCAAAATAAAACACAGGAATACTTGGGAATGAATGCACTGGTCAGACCAGGATGCATCATTTGCAATGTTTCCTTGGTTTTCCTTCTGGAAATTGGAATACCTGCAGTTGTTTTAACATAACCACTTGCTTTTTCAATTACATTTGGTGTGCTTGCTGTCTGACTGTCCTTGGATGTTTTGTGTGGGATGACCTTTTGTCAATCAGCATTGACCCACAATCAGAATGTGATCGGCTTGTAGTCAGTTCCTGCTGATTACTTCAGCAATACAAGATTTTGACGAATGACAAATTGAGAGCGACGAGGCTTATTTGATTTCATTTTGCTACTGGGTAGACAAAAGGCTTTAGTCCTTTAGGAACGTACCAACTAGATCTTCAGTGGTACTGCTTTGCTGAACTTACACTAATTTAAAGAAGTCGCAGTGGAGCTCAGAGATCTGACAGAAGAAAAATCAGAATTGGCAATGCTAGCAGTAAATTAATTCCAAAATGATTAGCAAGATCCCCAATTAATTTTTAATGACATTTTGCATTCAATGAATGAGCTCTGAAACTTCCTCTCTAACATTGATACAGCTGTTTTTTATTTTTAACATGAACCTTAATACCAACCTCTTTTCCCCAGCTTTTGGCCACCTCTCTGAATATGTCCTTGTGTGGTCCAATATCATTCCATTTGTTAGTGAATGCTTGAGGAATGTTTTCTCTATTAAAGGCATCCCATGCAATTTGCGATTTTGGTTGCTGGTAACATTACAAGCAGGTGAGGATAGGGAAATTAGTTTCAGTAAGTTAGGTCAGTTAAGTGGTTCTTTTTGACCAACGTGGACTTCATGAGCAGCTAACCTTTTACTGTGTGGAGCTGAAGGAGCACAGAAGACAGTATTTCTGAAGAAGGGTCCCAATCCGAAACGTCAACTTTCCTGCTCCTCTGATGCTGCCTGGCCTGCTGTGCTCCTCCTGCTCCACACTGTGTCATCTCTGACTCCAGCATCAACAGTTGTTCCTATCTCTAACCTTTTGCTGTGCTGTAGATCTCTACCATCCTATAACTCTAAATCATGTGCTGATTTGGTGTGGCATTGTGGCTAGCACTGCAGCCTTACTGTATTAGAGACCTGGGTTCAATTCTAGCCTCTGTTGATTGTTTGTGTGGAGTTTGAACATTCTCCCCGTGTGGGTGTGCTCTGGTTTCCTCCTATAGTCCAAAGATATGTAGGTTAGGTGGATTGGCTGTGATAAATTCTCCATACTGTTAATGTGGATTGGTCAAGGGAATCGCAGGGATAGGAGAGTGGGGTGTGATACTCCCCAAAGGGTTGGTGTGGGCTGTCCCTGTTCTACAGGGAATTCATGAAACCACCTTGCACTCTTTTCCAAACCATCTCAGTTACTCAAAAATGTATCATTGATGTTTCTCAGTGCATAGCTATCAGTAAAAACATGATGAACTCGATTAAAATGAAGAAGCAAAGTTACAAAGGATTTCAAGGTGCTAGAGCAAGGAACATATGATAAAATAACAAAAATGTGACGTCAGACACACATAAGAACATTATGTTCTTATGTTCTTATGGTCTTATGTCAGACATACACATAAACACGAGCAGTGAGAAAACCTGAGTTCAAATCACACCTGCTTCAGAGATGTGGAATAGCAGGCAGGAATGTAAAAACAATTGCAATTTAAATTTCTCACAGTTCTTGAGCTGTGAAGATAGCCCAACTCCTGACAATTCAGCTGTTGTCTAATTTCATGTGTAATGACAAATTTTGCAAATATCCTTGAGTTCTCAGTAATAGCTTATTTTTCCAAGTTGCTTTTTCACCTCCCTGACAGAGAAAGAAAAAAGGTGAAAAAACCGTAAAACTTGGCAATGAGTGAGATAACAAGGTGTAGAGCTGGATGAACACAGCAGGCCAAGCAGCATCCGAAGAGCAGGAAAGCTGACGTTTCAGGCCTAGACCCTTCTTCAGAAACTGGTTTTGCTGGTCTGCTGCTTTGAAGTATGAGATACACAGAGAGAGAAGGAGAGAGAGAGAATTTTCAATCCTCATCTTCCCTGCTATTGAGCAGAATCTGGTGAAGTCAAGCTCCATGCATGTTCTGGAGTCCAGTTCCATTGTCTTTTTTTGAAGCTGGATGGTCTGAAGGCACCTTTCATCCCAACACATAACTTCTAAAAGGCATGAATCAATCAAGAGATACCCATCCGACCTTCAGTGCTTTTATAACAATGTTAATGTTGGTTCAGACAGATCCTTGTTCACTGAGAGGTTCATGAGCTTATCTTAATCTGGCCAAGTGACCAGAGCAGAGGCCATTCCATCTCAACCTTTACCACATTACAAAGTTATTCTAGTCTATAAGGGTCCCAGGTATTGAGCATTAGAGGTGGAAGCTAAATGTGCTTTGTCCCTGTTTACCAATTTAATTACAACATTAATGCATAGTAAGTAATGTCAACATTTGAAATGGAGACAGTAAGGACTGCAGATGCTGGAAGCTAGAGTCAAAAAATGTGGAGCTGCAAAAACAGGGCAGGTCAGATAGCATCAGAGGAGCAGGAAAGTCAACGTTTTGGGCCAAAACCCTTCATCAGTACTTGGTTGGGATGGGGGTGGGTGGTGGTGGGCAGGGGGGACATTGGAGAAGAAGGAAAGCCCAGTGGCTCAGTGGTTAGCACTGCTGCCTCACAGTGCCAGGGACCTGGGTTCAATTCCACCATCAGGCAACTGTCTGTGTGGAGTTTGCACATTCTCCCCATGTCTGCGTGGGTTTCCTTCGGGTACTCTGGCTTCTTCCCACAGTCCAAAGATGTACAGGCTGGGTGGATTGGCCGTGCTAAATTGTTCAGGGATGTGTAGATTAGGTGGGTTATAGGGGGATGGGTCTGGGTGGGATGCTCTGAGGGTCAGTGTGGACGAGTTGGGCTGAAGGGCCTGTTTCCACACTGTAGGGATTCCTTGAAATTCTATGTAATAAATAGAGGAAGAGTAGGTGAGTTGGAGATAGATGGATGCAGGTAGGGTGTTACTGTGGTAGGTCAGTGGGAATGGTGGAGTGGATAGGTGAGTAGGCAGATGGACAGGTTGGGGCTGGAGGGATTTTGAAGCTGGTGAAGTCAATATTCAAGCCATTGAGCTGTAAGCTCCCAAGGTGAAATATGAGGTGTTGTTCCTCCAGTTTACATTTGAACTCACTGAGACAGTGGAGGAGGCCAAGGATGGACATGTCACCAGGGGAGTGGAAGGGGGAGTTCGTGGAAGGTCGTGTTGGTTGGTGCGTGCAGAATGGAGATGCTCCACAAACTGGTCACCGATTCTGCGTTTGGTCTCCCCAATGTAGAGGAGACCACATCACGAGCGACAAATACAGTAAATGAGGTTGGATGAAGTGCAGGTGAATCTCTGCTGGATTTGGAAGAATTGTTTGGCGGCTTTGGACAGAGGTGAGGGGGTGGTGTAGCACCTCCTGTAGTTCCAGAGAAAGGTACCGGGTGTGGTGGAGGGGTTGGTGGGGAGTGTGGAGCTGGCGAAGGAGTCACAGAATGAACTGACCCTGCGGAAAGCAGACAAGGGTGGGGAGGGAAATAACTTTTTGGTGATGGGGACCGATTTTAAATGGCAGAAATTTCGGAGGATGATGCGTTGTATTGGGAGTTTGGTGGGGTAGTACTTGAGGACTAAGGGGACTCTATTCTTATTGTTAGGCCAGGCAGCATCAGAGGAGTAGGAAGGTTGACACTTCGGGATGGGACTCTTCTGAAGGAGAGCTTCGATCCAAAATGTCACCTTTCCTGCTCCTCTGATGCTGCCTGGCCTGCTGTGTTCCTCCAGCTCCACACTGTGATATCTCTGACACCAGCGTCAGCAGTTCTTACAATCTTTATCCTTATTGTTGTTTGGGGGGAGAAGGTTTGAGAGCAGAAGCAAGGGAAATGGAGGAGAGCCAGTTGAGGCCTTCCTTAATAACAGAGGATGGGAAACTATGACCCCTGAAGTACGAAGGTATCTGGGAAATCCTAGAGTAGAACACCCGATCCTTTGAGCAGATGTAGCAGAGGTGGAGGAATGGTGAGTGTGGGAAAGCATTTTTACAAGAGGGTGGGTGAAAGGAAGTGCAGTCAAAGTAGTTGTGGGAGCCAGTAGGTTTGAAATGGTTATCAGTGGTGAGTTGTTGCCGGAGATGGAGACAGAGAGGTCCAGGAAGGGGAGGGATATGTCAGAAATGGTCTGGGTCAATTTGATGGCACGGTGGAAGGCGTTGGCAAAATTGATGAACTGTTTGAGCTTCTTATGGGAGCATGAGCCAGCACCAATACAGTCAGCAATATTGTGGGGAAAGAGGTGAGGGATAGTGCCAGTTTAGTTGTTGAAGAGGGACTGTTCCACGAATCCTACAAAGAGGCAGGCATAACTTGGGCTCATGTGGGTGCCCATAGCCACGCCTTTGGTTTGTGGAAAGTGAGAGGAATCAAAGGAAAAATTGTTGAGGGCGAGGACCAGTTCTGCCAAGCGAACGCGTGTCAGTAGAGGAGGAACTGGGTGATCCTGCAGGACAGGGAGAAGCAGAGGGTGGTGCAATGTTGGGGAACTGTCAGGTTGGAGGCTGTGGATGGGAGATCTCCTGAGGTAATGAGGTAATTGTTGATGGTCGGGGAGATGATGGCTTGGTGGAGGTGGTGGGAAAAGAGCTTGACATGGAATTTGTTTATGTGTGGGCGCAGGGGAATGAAAGTGAGTCCTTTGCTGAGGACTGACCATTCAGCTTCAGTGAGGGGCAGTCTTGGGGGGGATGGTAAATACCTGGCAGCGCTTGGGTCTGGGACTGGGTGTAAAGCTACTCTGATCACCAAGCCACCATCTCCCAGACCATCAATGACCTCATTACCTCGGGAGAGCTCCCTACCACAGCCTCCAACCTGATGGTTCTACAACTGCCCTCAGCCAGTTTCTACCTTCTACCCAAGTTACATAAGCCTGACTGCCCTGGTCGATCCATTGTCTGCCTGCTCCAGCCCCACCGAGCTCCTTTCCTCTGACCTTGACTCTGTTCTTTCCCCTTTGGTTCAGGAAGTCCCCAAGTATGTTTGGGATACAACCCATGCACTCCACCTTCACCAAAACTTTCAATTCCTGGCCCCAAACACCACATCTTCACATGGATGTTCAGTCCCTGTGCACTTGAATCCCCCGTGATGATGGCCTTGAAACTCTCCACTTCTTCCTCTCCCATAGGTCAAACCACTCTTCCCTCTATCGACACTCTCATTCACCTGGCCAAACTGGTGTTTGCCCTCAACAATTTTTCCTTTGATTTCTCCTGCTTCCTACAAACCAAAGGGGTGGCTATGGGCACCTGCATAGGCCCGAGCTATGCCGATATCTTTGTAGGATTTGTGGAACAGAACCTCTTCAACAACTACACCAGCATCATTCCTCACCTCGTCCTCCCCTATATTGATGACTACGTTGGTGCTGCCTCGTGCTCCCGTGAGGGGCTTGAACAGTTCATCAACTTCACAAACACGTTCCACCGTGCCGTCAAATTCAAATGGACCATTTCTGACACCTCCCTCCCTTCCTGGAACTCTCTGTCTCCTTCTCCGTCAACAACTCACCACTGATATCCATTTCAAACCTACTGACTCCCACAATTACCTTGACTACACTTCCTCTTGCCCACTCTCCTTAAAAATGCTATCCCACACTCACAGTTCCTCTGACTCTGCCACTTCTGCTCCCAGGATGAGGCGTTCTACTCTGGGACATCCCAGATATCTTTGTACTTCAGGGACCATAGTTTCCCCTCCCCTGCTATTAAGGATATCTTCAACCAGACCTCCCCCATTTCCTGCACTTCTGCCCTCAAACCCTCTTCACCCAACAACAATAAGGATAGAATCCCCTTCATCATCATATACCACCTCACTACCCTCTGAATACAACACATTATCCTCCAACATTTCTGCCACCTGAACCTACTTGTGCATGTGTTTGGGCTTCTGTATCTTCTGCCTGATGGAAGATGTCGTATGAGATCATTACTGGGGTGCAACGGATCTTGACGGCTTTTCCGTGGCAGAGCCCATGGATGGAAGGTTGGCTTCTGTCTTGGTGTAGGCTGTGCACACCGCCTTCTGTAGTTTCTTACAGTCCTGGGCAGAGCAGTTGCCGTACCAGCCCATCATGCACCCAGACAGTATGCTTTCAATGGTCCATCTTGGTGAGGAACCTTACAGACATGTCCAATTTCCTGTTGCTGTGCTTGCTTGACTGCCGCATTTATGTTGGAAGTCCAGGACAGGACTAATATTCTAAAGATGTGATTTCGAATCTCACTAGGGCAGATATTGGAATTTGAATTCAATAAAATCTGGAACAAAGAGCTGACCATTTAACCACCATCAAATGTTGTAAACATTATCGTCACTCCAAGGAACTTGATGCTCTTCACTCTCTCAACCTCAGTTCCGTTGATGTAGATGGGGGCTCATTCATCTCCATTCTTTCTGAAGTCAATGATCAGTTCTTTAGTTTAGCAGATGTTGAGAGACAGATTATTTTCATTTCCCCAAGTCACCAAGCCCTCTATCTCTGTCTAGTATTTTGACTTGTCATTGTTATATATCAGTCCCACTACAGTGGTGTTGGCAGTGAACTTGTCAATGGTGTACAGGATTTGGCAACACAGTGGTATGTGTACAGGGAGTACGGTAGGGGGCTGAGGATGCAACTTTGGGAGGCTCCAGTGTCGACTGTCGTTGCGGAGGAGATGCAGTTATCTATCCTCATACTTTGGCTTTGGAACTCACAGCCCAATGGCCCAAATATTGACTTCACCAGCTTTAAAATCTCTCCATCCTCTACCTGTTCAACTGCTGACCCACCTATCTGCTACACCCTTCCCACTAACCAACAGAATAAGCCCCTACCAGCTTCCACTGATCTCCATCTCATCTCCCTTCCCCCAAGTCCCACCCCTTCATTTATTTCTTGGCTTCCCTCCCTCTCCCATGTCCTGATGAAATGGTCTGACCCGAAATGTTGACTTCCCTACTCTTCGCATGCTGTCTGATCTGTTGTGATTTTCTAGCTCCACATTTTTAGACTCAACATTTGAACTATTTTCTGTATGATGTAAGACTCATTTTTTTTTAGCATTCATCCAGAGGTGTCATTCATTACCCATCCCTACCTTCCCAGATAACAGTTAAGAATCAACTAATTGCTGTGGATCTGGAGCCATATATAGAACAGGTCAGGTACAAACTGCAGATTTCTTTCCCTAAAGCATGTTAGTGAACCAGATGGGCTTTTACAACATTTGATGGTGGTTAAATGGTTAGCTCTTTGTTCCAGATTTTATTGAATTCAAATTCCAATATCTGCCCTAGTGAGATTCGAAATCTTTAGAATATTATTTAGAATAATCTTTAGAATATTAGTTTGGGGTTCTGGATTGCTACCACTACATCACACACCTCACCACCATTTCCTTATTGATCTCTCAGTGCATCTCAGGGAAAGTAAGGCTTGCTCATTTAATTTTTCCACTTAATCTAACCTTTGAGTCAGCATCACATTCTTTTAATCTGTGTTAGATTCCTTCCAAAAGCACCATAAGGTAGAAGTGACAAGAACTGCCCCTCGTCATTCCTATATCATCTAATCACAGTTTTGTCTAGCTGCAGCTGGGTCTCCTTCATATTCTCACCTTTTAGCTAACAATATTGACATTCCACTCACTTTTGCTTTGTGCCTAAGTTCTTGATTTGCTGTCCACAGGCTCATCACTTTCTGGGTGAAGACACTTCCCCCCATCTCAGTCCTTGTAGCCTACCCTGTATCCTTGGATTGTGGCCCCTGGTTCTGGATTCCCTATTCATTGGGAACATTTTCCTGCATTTACTTGTCTGGTCCTGTTCGAATTTTATAAGTTTCTGTGAGACAGCCCGCCCTCATGTTTCTAAACTCCAGTGCATACGGTCCTAGCTGATCCAGTCTCTCTTCATACATCAGGCTGCCATCCCAGAAATCAGTCTGATCAGCCTCTGTTGAACTCCCTCAATAGCCAGAGCATTCTAAATAAATTGATCTCATCGACCTCAATGACAACAGTGGATGCATTTCAGAAGATTTTGTAAAACACTTTGAGAAAACTCAGTTCATGAAAAGAGCTCGGTCAATACAATGTTCCTTTTATTAGAACTCCCACTGTCTGGTGATTGTGAAATTTTGTTCCAATTTTCTTTCATGAAACTTGGTCAATTTAGTTTTGTTTTCTCACCTGAAGTGCCAGCATATTGATTTCTTCAAAATAAGACAAGCAATTAAATTTATTGGGTTTGTGAAACGAACAGTGACTTGGGGCCTCTGCACTGTGTGTGAACGAAGCAATAACCCATCAGGAAATAAAACACAATATCAACACATGGCCACGGTGAAAGAAATTGCTTTCTATCTGCTCACTTTTTGATCAGATTGTTGTTGCGATGTGGTGCATCTAGTACCCTTATTCTCTGTGATTAGAGACAAGCATGAGAATTCCTGGAAGCATGGCACTCCACGAAGCAGGCTATTAATAAGCACATTGAACTCGACCCCATATACATTCCACTACGGAGGAAACCCGGAAGTGAGGCAATCCATCGCAACGGACCCCAGCGTTTAAAAACCAGGCGGGAAAGCACACCGACGCTTCATCAGAGGCTGCACTGAGGACGTTACCCAGCACAGTAACGAAACGTCTGCGGAACAACAAACCAGCTCGGCGAGCCAACCAACCTCAATCTCCATGATTAGTTACACATTCTCTACTGATGATTTTTATGATACACGAAGAATATGATGTCCAACGGGACCAGGAAGATCCTACAATAAAACTCAGAACTGTGGATGCTGGAGGTCTGAAACAAATAAAAGCTGAAATTAAACACAGAAATTGCGAGAGAAACTCAGCAGATCTAGCAAAGCCTGTAAACAGAAAGCAGAGTAAACATTTTAAGTCCAGTGACAGCCCACTGAGTTCTGAAAACGGGTCACTGGATACAAAATATTAACTCTGCTTCTCTCTTCACAGGTGTTGCCAGACCTGCTGAGCTCCTGCGGCAATTTCAGTTTTTTAGGAAGTCCTAGTTTACCAACATGTTGTAGCAGTTCAGGCAGTCAGGTCAAAGTCAGCTCTGCTCTCTCTTTAAGGCATGATTTATGTGATCAATTAATTCTAACGTGACATCCTGAGTACCTTATAACCAAAATCATTTAGCAAAATGAAATCAATACCCTGCTTCGATCAGTTAATTAAAGGTATATTAAATCTCAGAACATGACGCTAAAATCCAACATGAATATGACCGCTCTAGAAATATTGACTACGTGGAAAGTTCAGAAGATCATGAATGGTTTCTAAGTGAATAATTGTAGTACCACGATCTGTCAACACTTGAAAACATTCCAGCACTGAGCACACATTATAGGCGTGAATTTCATAATCCAGTCCGACATTTCCAAATTTACCAACTAATCTAACTTGGCTGATCTCATCTAATTATAACACTGCGCAAAAGAGTGCAATGAAGTTCAATTAGTCTGCAAGTCATTGTTCCCGCTTAGTAAAGTTAAAACTTGATCATAGGGTTGACCTCTCAATAAAGAGACAGAGGATTGATGGTGGTTTAATTTGATGATCACCATGCTTCAGTTGAGGGGAGAGATTGGGAGGAAGAGCTCTTCATGGTCACCTCAGCCAGAGCAGGAATTGAACCCACTCTGTTGGCATCACTTTGCATCACAAACCGGCTATCTGAGGTTACCCAATCCCCTGTTACTGCTAAGTGAGAAGCCAGGGAATCCAGCCTTATATACTTTACTGTTACATCTTAGTACGTGTTTTTCAAAGCAGCCTCCCACACTTAGTAATTTGAAAAGTTGCTATGAGGTTTTGTAGGTGAGGCAGTCACTGTGTTCACACTCAGGTTTCAGAAACAACAATGACAGACCTGAGAATCATTTTCCTTTCTTTGTTGGAATTGATCAACTGGGGAATATTTCTGAGGGAGAATTGCTCAACCTCCTTCTAACAGTGTCACAGGCACTGCTACAATATGTTGCATGGTTTTCCTCCGGGTGCTCCGGTTTCCTCTCACAGTCCAAAGATGTGCAGGTTAGGGTGGATTGGCCATGCGAAATTACCCATCGTGTTCAGAGCTGGGTAGATTAGGTGGGTTATAGGGGAATGGGTCTGGGTGAGATGCTCTGAGGGTTGGTGTGGACTTGTTGGGCTGAAGGGCCTGTTTCCACACTGTAGAGATTCTAAGTTCTAAGTCTAAGTCAGATCTACGACACCCACTGCTAGAGCAGAAAGACAAGATCTCAGTGTCATGGGAACATTTTCCTAATTATGGGCAATGCAGATCAGTGAAAAAATTGGGCGAACTTAAAAAAGAACAGTATCTGGTTAGACCACAGATGTTGTATTAAGCTGAATCTTAGCAGAAATCGGCCATGTTTCATGTTTGTTGGGTTTTAATGACCAGACCAAACCCAGTTCAAATATTTACAGGAATTGGATTAGACCCTCACTTTCATCGTGTTCAAAGGCAAGTGTAAGATGCTATGTTCCAGATGGACTTTGATTGGTCACACCATTTGGCGTTAAGACGAAACACACTTTATTCTTACACACATTTAAAGTACATACAAAAGAGAAAAGAATTGTCCAACTTTAACTGTACTGGAAAATTCAGCTGAATCATAGGTTATTTAATGACTAAGCAGCAAACGTTCCAATGTAGTAATATCCCAAAAACTCACCCTTGGCAAAGGCAATTTCAGTAAAATAGATATTCTTACATGCAGTATTTTTCCAGTCCAGGAGAAAAGAACACTAAAAGAAAATTCTGGCAGACAGGGAGAATTCAACCATTTTGCTGCAGCAGGGACAAATGTATAACAGCTTCCAAACCTGAACAGCTACGGAAAGCTGAACTAAAACCCTGGATCTGTGGGAGCCTGACTCCATCCATTCATGCTGCTTCTATTGTTAGAACATTAAATAAAACTCCAAGGCCTCATGAGCCGTATACTTTATTGGCTTGGAACAGACCACTCTGTACCTCTGTCTCAACTTCTCTTCATAAAACAAAGGACAAATTAAACCTTTTAAAGCTAATGTATTGTCATAACAGGTTTTATGGAGGGCTTCTATCTGCAAGGCCTGATGATATTTCTTGCAGTATCTTTCTGAACCCACCTCATTATCTATGTGTTACATGAAAACTGACCCCTGCTCATCCCATTCCTCTTCTTGCTGTTGACAGGAGTACTAGCCCCTGCTGGGAACCCTGGCACCACACCACCCTTGGAACCCAGCCATGTACCCAGTCAAATGTGGGCACTACAGATTTGACCTTCATCATTGAACATCGTAGGACTGTTACCAGAAACTACTGTTTCTCAGGGCACACATGTGGCCCAGCCGACTCTTCATTGCACATGTAAGCACGCATCCCTAAATGTTCCACTGTTTCAGAACCAAAGCATGCAGCTTACCTCCCCTCAGCTACAAAGCTAATAATTGCTGGAAAAATTCAGCAGGACTGCCATCATCTGTGGAGAGAGAAACAGAGTTAACATTTTAGGTCCAGAGACCCATCATTGGAACACTATTTCACAATGCTGCCTTTAGTCATTGTTCCTCTTTCCCCTGCATAGCTCAGCGTCTTCTCATTGTTCAATCCGGGACTATCACAGACTAGAAATCTCTCAAATGCTCCAAAACATTAACTTTCATTCAGCATAAGTGAAAAAATACAAACAGAATCTGCATCTGACTCCATAAGACCATAAGACATAGGAGTGGAAGTAAGGCCATTCGGCCTATCGAGTCCACTCCACCATTTAATCATGGCTGATGGACATTTCAACTCCACTTACCCGCACTCTCCCCGTAGCCCTTGATTCCTTGCGAGATCAAGAATCTATCAGTCTCTGCCTTGAAGACATTCAACGTCCTGGCCTCCACTGCGCTCCGTGGCAATGAATTCCACAGGCCCACCACTCTCTGGCTGAAGAAATGTCTCCTCATTTCTGTTCTAAATCGACCCCCTCTAATTCTAAGGCTCTGCCCACGGGTCCTAGTATCCCCACCTAACGGAAACAACTTCCCAGCGTCCACCCTTTCTGAGCCATGCATTATCTTGTAAGTTTCCATTAGATCTCCCCTCAACCTTCTAAACTCTAATGAATACAATCCCAGGATCCTCAGCCGTTCTCTTGGACTCTTCTCAGGACTCTTGGAACAGACGGCAGCTGCTTGCTGTTGGAGCAATACTAACTTTGTCGGCAGTGATCAATCACTGCACCCAGCTCTCAACAATTAGAGCTCAGTGTGAATTAAGTACGGCCTGACTCAATGTGTACGATACTGCTGCACTCTGTTAATGCACAAGGTCATACTCGCCCCTGCTCAATGTCTTCTTCCATCTCAGAAGATGCCACTCTTCCAGCCCTTCAGTGTCCACCATAACCCCTGTTAGCCTGCCCAGTTATCCAGTTCACAACAGGCTCAGATTATCCCGCAAATTCTGTATGAAGTGTATTGCAAGCTCCTCCCCAAAACCCAATCCCTAAGATCAATTCAATCATCGGAACTTCATCTTCGGGAAGTCTATCGTCTGCTCCACCATGGCGCTGCTTGGAGAATGGGCTGTATTACATTCATACTTTTTCCTGAGAGCTGCACTTTCTCACACCTTAGGGAAGGAGTGTCTCTAAATTGAGTTACCTGCCCAAGGTTTGTTTTTATAGCAGGGCGGCCTTCAAATAGATGATTTATCTTCCAGATGACTTTCCCTCAGGATGGTGTGGAAGGGGGGAATTAATGGAATAATTATTTATCACTCCTGTCTACTGGCTCATGTGGATGCCGAAGACAAAGTAATGTAAGACAAGAAGAACAAGGAACAGGAGTGTGCCATTTGGCCCCTCAAGCTTACTTTGCCGTTCAACAAGATCATGGCTGATCTGATATTCCTCACATCCACTTTCCTGAGTTTTCCCTATAAACTTTGATTCTTGAATTGATCAAGAAAATCTATCTCAGCCTTAAATATACACAGCTGTCTGTGGCAAGGAGTTCTGAAGACTCACAACCCTCACAGAGAAGCATTTCTTCCTCATCTCAATGTCACTTTGGTGCCCCTTTACTCTGAGACTGCGCCCTCTGGTCCAAATCTCTCCCATGAAGGGAAACATCCTCTCAGCATTTACTGTATCAAACGCAAGGCACTTTCTGGGGTGTTTTGAGGTATTATTTAAGTCAATATTTGTCCCTCGATCAACATCACACACACACATATATACACAAATGCATGGCAATACCCTAGCGGTATTATCGCTGGATGGTTAGTCCAGAGACCCAGATAATGGTCTGGGGACCAGGGTTCGAAACCTGCCATGGCAGATGGTGGAATTTGAATTCAATAAATATCTAAAATTAACAATCTAATGATGACCATGAATTCATTTTCGATTGTCAGGAAAAACCCATCTGGTTCACCAATGACCTTTAGGGAAGGAAACTGTCATCCCTACCTAGTCTGGCCTATATGTGACTCCAGACCCACAGCAATGTGGTTGAATATTAACTGCCCTCTGGGCAACTAGGGATGGACAATAAATGCTGCCTGGCCAGCGATGCCCTCATCCCATAAATGAATAAAGGATACATATACGTGCACTCACATACACACACAGGCCACGCCACACACACACATACATGCACATGGACATGCATGGAAGCACACACACAGTGTCTCGACACACAACATGTATGGAACACATACACATGCAGATAGACACAGAAACAAGCACACATGTTGACTGAGATAGTAGGCACTGCAGATGCTGGAGAATCTGAGATAACAAGGTGTAGAGCTGAATGAACACAACAGGCCAAGCAGCATCAGAGGAGCAGGAAGGCTGACGTTTCGAGTCTAGACCCTTCTTCAGAAATGGGGAAGAGGAAGGGGGTTCTGAAATAAATAGGGAGAGAGGGGGAGGTGGATAGTGTGAACCGAGAGTAGGTGTTACGCACTAAACAACTGCACCTCCCAGTCGCGAACCATTTCAACTCCCCCTCCCATTCCTCAGATGACATGCCCATCCTGGGCCTCCTGCAATGCCACAATGATGCCACCCGAAGGTTACAGGAACAGCAACTCATATTCCGCTTGGGAACCCTGCAGTCCAATGGTATCAATATGGACTTCACAAGCTTCAAAATCTCCCCTCCCCCCAACCGCATCCCAAAATCAGCCCTCCCTAACCTGTTCTTCCTCCCACCTATCCCCACCTCCCACCTCAAGCCCCACCCCCATCTCCTACCTACTAACCTCATCCCGCCCCCTCGACCTGTCCATCCTCCCTGGACCGTATTATCTCCTCTCTAATTCCCTACCTACACTTACTTTTACTGGTTCTATCCCCACCTCTTTGACCTGTCTGTCTTTTCTCCACCTATCTTCTCCACTATCCATCTTCTATCCGCCTCCCCCTCTCTCCCTATTTATTTCAAAACCCCCTTCCCCTCCCCCATTTCTGAGAAAGGGTCTAGACCCGAAACGTCAGCTTTCCTGCTCCTCTGATGCTGCTTGGGCTGTTGTGTTCATCCAGCTCCACACCTTGTTATCCCACATGTTGACTGCTTTCTTTTCTCCCTGTTGCAACAGAGATTCATTTCAATTGTACTTTGTTGGCTGTAATGCACTTTGCAATGTCTGGTGGATGTGAAAGGCTGCATACAAATGCAAGTGTAAATTACTCATACTAATTGCTAATGGTGAATGTTGTTTTCAATCCACGATTTGCTACATTCCCGGGAATCGCCTGCTGTGTGCAATGCTTGATGAAACAGCTCCCAGTTGATGATGGCTTCCTGAAGTATTTCATAATTAAGAACCCAAGTTTGAGGTTGACTGTTATCCAATTCCCCCAGACAGTGAAGTTTGTTCCGTAATCACTCTTTAAAATCTACCCACTGCCTGCTAATTTCATAGTGGCCTGTCTCATTAATTCGCAGATTCTACAAACTTAATTAACCAGACTTGGCGCGCCATCAACTGATCTTTATATAGCCTTAATTGGGTATTTTCACAATAATGCACCAAGAATTTTCTTGAAATAGATTTTATGACTGTTAACAAAATCAAAGAGCTTCGCATGTTTCATTATCCTGTAGAGGACATGGTTCCTGGCTACTTCTTTATATTGTAACGGACGCTTATAGTATAGTGGTTGTATACTCAGAATCTTGGTTCAAAACCCACCTGCCCCTGAAGTGAATCACAGGATCATAAATTCCCTACAGTATGGAAGCAGGCTATTCGGCCCATCAAGTTTACACCAACCCTCTGAAGAGCATCCCACCCAGACTCATCCCCCTCAACCTTATTCCCTGTAATCTTGCATTTCCCATGTCGAAACCACCTAACCGACACATCCCTGGGCACTATGAGTAATTTAGAATGGCCAATCTACCTAACCTACACATCCCTGGGCACTATGAGTAATTTAGGATGGCCA
>JAHRHZ010000016.1:61299478-61362177 GCA_024137785.1 Ginglymostoma cirratum | reverse complement strand
ACCTAACCTACACATCCCTGGGCACTATGAGTAATTTAGGATGGCCAACCCACCTATCCTGCACATCCCTGGGCACAATGAGTAATTTAGAATGGCCAAACCACCTAACCTACACATCCCTGGGCACTATGAGTAATTTAGAATGGCCAACCCACCTATCCTTCACATCCCTGGGCACTATGCATAATTTAACATGGGCATATCACCTAAACTGCACATCCCTGGGCAGATTGGTTAATTTAGCATGGAAAATCAACCTAACTTGCACATCTTTGGACTGGTGCATTGATTAAAATATCTATTGGCCTTCTAAATTTGTAGATTTTGGAGTGAACCTGTATTAACAATCAAGTAAAACATCATATTTCACGAGAATCCAGAATACAAAAGGTTAAGAAATCGAACAGTCAGTCCTCAGTAAAGGGCTCACCTTTGTCCCCCTCCACCCACATATCAACGAATACCGCTCACGCTTAGATATTGAGCAGTTTTTCCGCCGCCTCCGTCTCCACGCTTACTTCTTCAACCGTGAATTGAACCCTCCCTCTACTGACCCCTTCTCCCGCCTCCAGCACAAGCCCTCCTCCTGGACAACACCCCAAGGCCTCCTACCCTCCCTCGACCTCTTCATCTCCAACTGCTGTGGAGACATCAATCGCCTCGACCTCTCTGCCCCTCTCAAACACTCCAACCTCTCCCCCGCAGAAAGTGCAGCCCTCCGCTCCCTCCGCTCCAATCCCAACCTCACCATAAAACCTGCGGACAAGGGAGGCGCAATTGTAGTATGGAGCACTGACCTCTACATTGCTGAGGCCAGGCGCCAACTCTCTGACACCTCCTCCTACTGCCCCCTGAATCATGACCCCACCCCCAAGCACCAAACCATCATCTCCCAAACCATCCATAACCTCATCACATCAGGTGACCTCCCACCCACCGCATCCAACCTTATTGTTCCCCAACCCCACACCGCCCGCTTCTATCTCCTTCCCAAAATCCACAAACCTGAATGCCCTGGTCGACCCATTGTCTCTGCCTGCTCCTGCCCCACCGAACACATCTCCACCTACCTAGACTCCATTTTCACCCCCTTGGTCCAGGAACTCCCTACCTACGTCCGTGTGACACCACCCATGCTCTCCACCTCCTCCAGAACTTCCAATTCCCCGGTCCCCAACACCTCATTTTTACTACGGACGTCCAGTACCTATACATCTGTATTCCCCATGCAGATGGCCTAAAGGCCCTCCGCTTCTTCCTGTCCCACAGACCTGACCAATTCCCCTCCACTGACACCCTCATCCGCTGAGCCAAACTCGCCCTCACCCTCAACAACTTCTCTTTCAATTCCTCCTGCTTCCGACAGACAAAGGGGGTGGCCATGGGTACCCACATGGGCCCAAGCTGTGCCTGCCTCTTTGTAGGTTACGTGGAACAATCCCTCTTCCATAGCTACACTGGCCCTCAACCCCACCTCTTCCTCCGTTACATTGATGACTGTATCAGCGCCGCCTCGTGCTCCCACGAGGAACTCAAACAGTTCATCCACTTCACCAACACCTTCCACCCCAACCTGAAGTTCACCTGGACCATCTCTAATACCTCTCTCTCCTTCCTGGACCTCTCTGTCTTCATCTCGGGTAACCACCTAGAAACCGACATCCATTTCAAGCCCACCGACTCCCACAGCTACCTGGAATACACCTCCTCCCACCCACCTTCCTGCAAAAATGCCATCCCCTATTCCAAATTCCTTCGCCTCCGCCGCATCTGCTCCCAGGATGAAGCATTCCACTCCCGTACATCTCAGATGCCCTCATTCTTCAAGGACCGCAACTTTCCCCCCGCAGTGGTCGAGAATGCCCTCGACCGTGTCTCCCGCATTTCCCGGAACTCATCCCTCACGCCCCGTCCCCGCAACAATAACCAAAAAAGAATCCCCCTCGTCCTCACATACCACCCCACCAACATCCGGATCCAATGCATCATCCTCCGACAGTTCCACCATCTGCAAACCGACCCCACCACCAAAGACATTTTTCCCTCCCCACACTTAGAACATATAGAACAATACAGCGCAGAATAGGCCCTTCGGCCCTCGATGTTGCACCGCCCTGTGAACTAATCTAAGCCCATCCACCTACACTATCCCATCATCATCCATATGCTTATCCAAGGACTGTTTAAATGCCCCTAATGTGGCTGAGTTAACTACATTGGCAGGCAGGGCATTCCACGCCCTTACGACTTGTCTGCCTTCCGGAGGGACCACTCCCTCCGTGACTCCCTTGTCCGCTCCACACTCCCCTCCAGCCCCACCACACCCGGCACTTTTCCCTGCAACCGCAGGAAGTGCTACACCTGACCCCACACCTCCTCCCTCACTCCAATCCCAGGCCCCAAGAAGACTTTCCAAATCAAGCAGATGTTCACCTGCACATCTGCCAATGTGGTATACTGCATCCGCTGTACCCATTGCGGCCTCCTCTACATCTGGGAAACGAAGCGGAGGCTTGGCGATCGCTTTGCAGAACACCTGCGCTCAGTTCGTAAGAAACAACTGCACCTCCCAGTCACGAACCATTTCAACTCAGGCTCCCATTCCTCAGACGACATGTCCATCCTGGGCCTCCTGCAGTGCCACAACGATGCCACCCGAAGGCTGCAGGAACAGCAAATCATATTCAGCCTGGGAACCCTGCAGCCCAATGGTATCAATGTGGATTTCACAAGCTTCAAAATCTCCCCTCCCCCAATCTCCCCTCCCCAACCGCATCCCAAAACCAGCCCAGCTCATCCCCACCTCCCTAACCTGTACTTCCTCTCACCTATCCCCTCCCCCCACCTCAAGCCCCACCCCCCTCTCCTCTCTACTAACCTCATCCCGCCCCCTTGACCTGTCCGTCCTCCCTGGACTGACCTATCTCCTCCCTACCTCCCCACCTACACTCACCTTTACTGGCTCTATCCTCACCTCTATGACTTGTCTGCCTCCTCTCCACCTATCCTCTCCTCTATCCATCTTCTATCTGCCTCCCCCTCTCTCCCTATTTATTTCAGAACCCTCTTCCCCTCCCCCATTTCTGATGAAGGATCTCGACCCGAAACGTCAAGCTTTCCTGCTCCTATGATGCTGCTTGACCTGCTGTGTTCATCCAGCCCCATGCTTGTTATCTCGGATTCTCCAGCATCTGCAGTACCTATTATGTCTAATCACTGTGTGCCTTCTACAAGATGTATTACGTCGACTCAGAAAGACTCCTTCAACAGCACTTTTCAAACTAACATCCTCTACCACTTCAAAGAAGAATGGAAGAAGCAAGGTGCATGGGAACCCTACAACCTAAAAGCTCCCTCCCAAGGGACACATCATCCTGTCTGGAAAGAATGTTTCTTCTTGTTGGAGAGCCTAGAATAAAAGGTCATTACTTCAGCACCAGTTGGCCATTTAAGACGGAGATGAGAAGAATTTTGCTTCTCAAAGAAGGTCACACGTCTTTAGAAATCTCTTCCACAAACAGTGATGAGCTGAAAAAAAGTGTGAAATAGATCTAAAGCAGAAGTCGATAGATTTTTGATAAACAATGGAATGAAAGATTATCAGGCCTTGGTGAGATTGTGGACTGATCAGACCCACTATGATCTTACTGTTCTGAGGAAGGAGAAATCGATCCGTAATGTTAACTCTGATTTTTCTCCATGGATGCTGCCAGACCTGCTGAGCTTTTCCAGCAATTTCTGGTTTTCTTTATGATCTTAGTGAATGGCAGAGAAGGTTTGAGAAGCTGAGTGGCTTCATTCTACTTCTCAAGGGGAAGTTCATGTTTGTATTCAAAAAGAGGTTTTGTAAGTTCACGTGTGTCTGCTTTATTCCACATACCTCTACACTGACAAAATCTGCACCCTTCGCTCAGTAACAAAACCTTCCAAGGCTAAGCTTCAAGTTTTTTGTTTGGGTGAAGCCATTAAGGAACTTGAAAAAGAGTCAGATCATTGGAGATGATATTGAGAGCAGCCCTGATCAAAATAAATGGCAGAACAGGCTTGAGCGAATGAATGGCCTTTACCTCAGCAGTCCTTAGGTGACAAACAGGTTCCATTGCTGAAGATATTTGTAGGCCTATTTGTATTCAAGTCAGAACTCGACACAGATCAGTATCAGGCAGCCTTCCCTAAGCACATGCAAACATTTGCATGTTGGATGTTTAAAATTAGTATTCATATGGGATCTCGTTTGTAAATACTAGCATTCATAAGTTAGATGCTCATAAATTGAGGACTGTCCATTGTTCAACCTGGATATATATCAATAAATAAAAAACAGAACAATAGTCTATAATTAATCTTATCGTATGAAAAGCTGAACTTTTAGTTGTGAAATATTCCTTTTGTGTAACATGTGATGGTTTAAAATCTGGATTAGGATGTGTGTACTGTGACTGACAGGAAAGGTATTGCAAAGTTCCTTCAACATTGCCCCAGTCTCTGCAGCAACTTAAATTCCATCAGAACAGAAACCTCAGGTTAATATATCCTGGTGCCTGAGCTTTGTATTCCATTAACTGTCACGTTTGATTAAAGACAGATTGCTTCATTTTGGCTGATAATCGGTTGAGAATCTAATAATGGATTATCAGGTCGTTAACTAAGAAGATCACTCTTTTTAATCTCCTTCCCTTCTCCTCCAATGATGTTTCAATAAAGATTTTATGTTGAACTTGAGACACGTGAGTCCCAGCTCAAACTTATTTTCCAACCTCAACACAATGCTGCAGCTATGAACAGAGGAAGTTAAAGGGGAGTTTTAATTGTTCAGAACCCTGAGGGGTTTTGCTTGAAGACATTAGCAGGTATTAGCCCTATCTCTATGGTCAGTGATGATGCTGTGCATGTCATTGCTTACCTCTTAAGATTTCCACCACGTATAAGTTCCATTACATACTCGAGTTCTCCAGGTGAAGCTGGTTAGTGCACTGGAACACCACACCACCTCCCCTCTAGCCCTGCCCCACATCTCCCACCCCACCATTAAGGTAAACTTTTCATGGTCTCATATCATTCTGTGAGTGAGTGAGCAAGTGATGAGTGGATGACACGTTAAGGGGAAAGTTGGTGTGTGAGTCTTGAGTTATTGGGTGATGGGAGAGTGGATGATTGAGTGAGTGAATGTGTGAAGGAATGAGTGGATGAGTGTGTTGGGCGAATGAGGGTGTAAGTGAGTGAATGAGTGAATGACTGAAATAATGAGTGAGTGAGTGGAAAAGTGGGAGAGAGAGTGAATGTGTGGTTGCATTGATGAGTGGGTGGGTGATTTGGTGAATGGGGAACGCAATTGAGTGAGCCTGCGAGTGACTATTTGAGTGAATGGTTAAGTGTGATCATGAGGTGGGTCACCGAGTGTGTGACTGAATTGGCGAGCAATCAAATCAGATGGATGAGGTGATTATGGTAGAAAGAATCAGGTCAAGTTGGAAGCTGATTGGGAACACAACTGGTTCTGGTGCTCTGTCATTAACATTGGATAATCACTGACTGATAAACGTCAGGTCTAACCAGTAAATGATTTCCATTGCATATTCTGTGGAAACTACAACGATGTCTTTGACAAGGGAGCTTGTTTTACCCTGATTTCCATTGATGCTTTCTCCAGGGCTCATTAACTTTCAAATTCAATGAGATCTGGACAACATCCTGGTTTGGGCTGACAAGTGGCAAGTAACATTCATACCACATAAGTGCCAGGCAATTACCATTTCAGAAAAAAAGACCAAAACATCATCCCTTGGCATTCAATGTGATTACCTTCACTGAATTCCTCACTTGGGATTTACTATTGACCAGAAACTAAACTGGACTCAACGTATAAGTACAGAGGCTACAAGAGCAGGTCAGATGCTGGGAATTCTACAACAAGTAACTCAACTCTTGATACCAACCCCACAACCACCGCACCCCCCAAGCCCCGAAACCCTGTCCATTGTCTCCACGACACATGTCAGGAGTGTGAAGGAAGACTCTCCACTTGTAGCTCCAACAATACTCAAGAAGTTTTACACCATCCAGACAGCTGCACAACCACAAACATTCATACTCTCCACCACCAACCCCGAGCTGCAGCAATGCATGCCATCAACAACATTCGGAAATTCACCAAAGCTTCTTAGGGAGCACCTTCCAAACTTGCATCTAGATGGACAAGGACAGCAGATACATGGGAACACCACTCCATGCAAGTTCCCCTCCAAGCCACTCACCATCCTGGCTTGGAAATGTATCACTGTTCCTTCACTGTTGCCGGGTTAGGATCTTGAAATTCCCTTCCTAATGGCATTGTGGGTCAACCTACAGCACACAGACTACAGCGGTTCACAAAACAGCTCTCTAGAAACTTCTCAAGGGCAATAATGGATGGACGATAAATACTTGTCTAACAGTAATGTCATTTGAATGAATAAATAAAAATGATGACAAGTTTTTTATTTAATGTAACAACTTGTTGTGATTGGGAACACACAGTCTGAAAGGGCAGTGAAAGCAAACTTAACAGTAATTTTCAAAAACAAGTTGATAAACAATTGGATAAACTCCACAAAGCTGAAAAGCATGGAGAGGTACATGGAAAGAGCGGGCGGGCAGGATTAATTCATTAGATCTTTCAAAGAGTTGGCAGAGATATGATGGTTTAATGGTACTCTTTTGTGTTGTAAGGCTCTATAAGTGCCTTTATGTTCTTTCAAAAAACACCAGCAATTATCGTTTTCCTCCTGCAGCAACAGTAGCCGGTAACTGCAATTTACAAACAAAGATTATATCAACCAACATTCCCACTGCGATCAACACGTGTTCCCAACAAGCACTGAGTGAATGCCGTTTTATTCATGAGTTCTATAATTGCTTCCTAAGAATGTTGAATCATAGCCCAAAATACATGCCTCTAATGTATATCCAGAGGTGAGGTCCATTTGTATAGGCCTGTCCAGCTCACTACGCAGTGGGAGCTGCTACTCATGGTGAGCCACTAGGCCCTTTAGGAATGTACAGGGTCTGTTCCTGATCACTTCCTGGTCAAACTAGACAAGTCTCTCGTCAATATAAATAGATCTCAGGAATTATTAAACCAGACGATTCTTTATAGATACAATTTAGGGAATGGTAACTGTAATGTTTTTTTTCTCTTCATTCGTGGGCTGAGGGCATTGCTGGCCAGGCAGCATTTATTGCCCAGAGAACTGTTCAGAGTCAACCACATTGCTGTGCCTGGAGTCACATGTAGGCCAGGCCAGGCAAGGATGGCATTTTCCTTCCCTGAAGGACATTAGTGAACCAGTTGGGTTTCTTTAACAATCAACAATGGATTCATGCTCATCAGTGGATTCTTAATTCCTTATATTTATTGAATTCAAATTCCACCATCTGCTATGACGAGATTCGAACCCAGATCCCCAGAATGTTATCTGGGTCTCTGGATTAACAGTCCAGCGATAATACCACTCGGCCATCACCTCCCCTCAATGGAACCAGATTGGAACCAGATGGATCTCATTGACTACAAGATCCTTGATTGGGGTCATTAACCTGGGCCAAACAGGAAAGCTGTGGTTGACCGGTATAACCAGGAGACCTTTTTGGGAGAGGTGGGCACCGCAGGGTGTGGACCACTTTGTTTCCCCCACCCACTCTATTTTAGTTTGATCTCTACTCTGCCTCTCACTTTTTCTTTCACAAAGGCAGAGCACCTGTAGGGGCAATGCGTGATACTGATGCTTTGGTCACATGGGGGTTTTCTCCTTGTGGTGGTATGTTAATAAAATTATTAACCTGGCATTTGTTACTGTGTCTCACGCTCGCCATGCACAACAAGTGTCTAGGGGAAGATAAGCACTACTGCTGGATGGCAGTGGCGTAGGGGAGCAACAAAAAAAAACCCAGGAGATTCGACAAAAACAAAGCATAAAAAAAACCAAGAGATTAGAATGTCCTCGCTTCAGGGAAAGGAGATAAGGAGAAACTTCTTCATCCAGAGAAAGGTGAATCTATGGAATTCACTGCCACAGAAGACTGTGGAGGCCAGGTCATTGGGTACATTTAAGACTGAGATAGATAGGTTCTTGATTATCAATGGGATCAAGGGTTACAGGGAGAAAGCGGGAGAATGGGGGTTGAAGAACTTATCAGCCATGGTTGAATGGCAGAGCAGACTGGATGGACCAAATGGTCTAATTTCTGCTCCTATGTCTTATGGACTCCCAAGAAAGTAAAAAAATATATAAACAGGAGTTTTAACATCTCCTCAGTCCAGGCAACTAACTCTGAGCTGGCTGGGCACAGCCAGTGTACTGTGCACAAGTAAATAAAGGGTGATTTAGTGAGAGGATACTGGGCCCTGTGCAGTTATTTCAGTTATATAGATGAGTCTTTTGCAGATTCAGTTTAGGGGAGTTGTAAAATCTCACCAGAGGTTAATTTGAGATGACAGAGTTTGTTCCAGAGACTGGAGGGGGACCAGGATATCAGGCCTCACTCCTTGGAGATCTGAAGCTGTTCTGCCCACATGTCAATATGGCTTCCTCCTAGTGGATGGATCCAATGGCACCCCTCAGTATTAACCCTTCCAGAATCATATACAACATCACACCCTCAAGCTTCCCTTTTCATGCTTGGTATTATGTATTTGCTTACATGTTTCTATTAACCACATGGAGCGCAGTGATTCAAGATGGCAGCTCATCACTAAAAGTCAAAAGTAAGGAAATAAATGTTGAATCATCCAGTGATGCCTACAAGTGAATAAAAGAAATATAGCCCAAAACTACTCCCAAGTCTTCTTGTTTTTGCTTCTTGCTTTTCTGACCAAAGGTTATATAGTATATAACTGTAATTACCTTCGTTTTCTTCATTTCTCTTCTCTGCAACGAAGGATTTTACTTAGATACCCTGTATCTAAGATGGCGTAGTGTGTTGCTGTGTTTTTCATCGTCACACTGTAACTAACCTGAAGAAGGTGTACCTCGGTACCTTTGTAACTAACCTGAAGAAGGTGTACCTCGGTACCTTTCTAACTAACCTGAAGAAGGTGTACCTCGGTACCTTTGTAGCTAAAATGACGTTGTAAGTACAACTTGTAAGCTTTGTTTGTTTAAGTATGTGTGACGGTAAAGGTCACTCATTCATTCATTCATCACAAATTCAGGTGATCTGGAGCTTTTCTGTGTTCACCTGTGATGTGTTCTCTTTAAATTGGGAAAACTTGTCCTTTCCAGGTAAAAGACCAATCCTTTGATTGTCTTCCTGACAAACCAACATCTGCAGGTCATTTTAAAGTGGAGAACTTTTAGTCTCTTGGATTACCTTCATTGAAATATCTTCCTCACTGATATGGCATTGAACATCGGAGATAGTAAGAACTGCTGATGCTGGAGTCAGAGATAACACAGAGTGGAGCTGGAGGAACACAGCAGGCCAGGCAGCATCAGAAGAGCAGGAAAGTTGATGTTTCAGGTCAGGACCTTCTTCAGAAATGGCGGAGGGGGAAGGGAGCTCCGAAATAAATAGAGAGAGGAGGTGTGGGGCTGGGGAAGGTCGGTGGGAAGGTGATAGGTGAGTACAGGTAGGGAGTGGTGGGGATTGGTCAGTGAGGTGGGAGGGGTGGATAGGTGGGAGAGAAGATGGACAGGTTGTGTCAAGTCAAAGAAGCAGGGATGAGAGGGGGGATTGGTCATGGGATGAGGCCGGTGGTGGGGAGATTTTGAAACTGGTAAAATCCACATTGAGACCATTGGGTTGTAGGCTCCCAAGGTGCTGCCCTTCCAGTTTGTGGGTGGCTTCAATGTGACACTGGAGGAGGCCCAGGATGGACATGTCACCCAGGGAGTGGGAGGGGGAGTTGAAATGGTTGGTGACTGGAAGGTGTTGTCATTTGTCACGAACAAAGCGTAGGCGCTCTACAAAGCAGTCTCCGAGCCTCCAGTTGGTCTCAATGGTATAGAGGAGGTCACATTGGGAACAGCGGATACAATAGACCACATTAGCTGATGTGCAGGTGAACATGTGTCTGATGTGGAAGGTTTGTTTGGTGCCTTGAATGGAGGTGAGGGGGAAAGTTGTAGAGGCAGGCGTAACACTTCCTGCGGTTGTTGGGAAAGGTGCCGGAGGTGGTGGGGTTAGTGGGGAGTGTGGAGTGGATGAGGGAGTTGAGGACTGAGCGGTCCCTATGCAAGGCAGATAAGGGTGAGGAGGGAAATAGCTCTTTGGTCATGGGGTCGGATTGTAGGTGGCAGAAGTGGCAGAGAATGATACTTTGAATATGGAGGCTGGTGGGGTGGTACTTGAGGGCAAAGGGGATTCTGTCTTTAGTTTTGTTGCGGGGAGGGGATGTGAGACCAGAGCTGTGGGAAACGCAAGAGATACGGTCGAGAGTATTTTCAATCACTGCAGGGGGGGATATTGCAGTCTTTGAAATAAGAGGACATCTGGGATGTTCGGGAGTGGAACGCCCCATCTTGGGAGCAGATGCGGCAGACGTGGAGGAATTTTGAGTAGGGGATTGCATTCTTGCAGGAAGGTGAGTGAGAGGAGGTATAGTCTAGGTAGCTGTGGGAATCGGTGAACTTGAAATAGACGTTGGTTTCGAGGTGGTCACCAGAGATGGAGACAGAGAAGTCCAGGAAGGAGAGAGAGGTGTCAGAGATAGTCCAGGTGAACTTGAGGTTGGGGTGGAAGGTTTTAATAAAGTTGATGACCTGTTCAAGCTTCTTGTGGGAGCACGAGGCGGTGCTGATACAGTCATCGATGTAACAGAGGAAGAGGTGGGGGATAGTGCCAGTGTAGCTGCGGAAGAGGAACCATTCCACCTACATCCAGGACACTACCATGCCCTCCACCTCCTCCAATACTTCCAATTCCCTGGCCTCCAGCACCTCATCTTCACTATGGATATGTCCCCGTATACTTGCATTCCCCATGCAGTTGGCCTAAAAGCCCTCTGCTTTTTCCTGTCCCACAGGCGCAACCAACCCCCCTCCAACGGCACCCTCATCCGCTTAACCAAACTCGTCCTTCCCCTTAACAACTTCTCTTTCAACTCCTCCCCCTCCCACTTCCTACAGACTAAGGGGGTGGCCACTGGCACCCGCGTGGGCCCAAGTTATGCCTGCCTCTTCATAGGATACGTGGATGAGTACAGTCTCAACAACACTGAAAAAGCTTGACACTATCCAGACAAAGCAGCCCACTTGATTGATACCAGATCCACATACATCTACTCCCTCCAGCACCGACACTCAGTGGTAGTGGTGTATACTATCTGCAAGATGCACTGCAGAAATTCACCAAAGATCCTCAGACAGCACCTTCCAAACACACGACCACTTCCATCTAGAAGGACAAGGACAGAAAACACATGAAACACCAACTAATGCAAGTTCCCCTCCAAGCCACTCACCATCCTGACTTGGAAATGTATCACGGTTCCTTCAGTGTCCCTGAGTCAGAATCCTGGAATTCCCTCCCTAATAGCATTGTGGGTCAACCCACAGCAGGAGGACTGCAGCGTTTCAAGAAGGCAGCTCACCACCACCTTCTCAAGGGCAACTAAGAATGGGCAAGAAATGCTGGCCAACCACGGCACCCACATCCCACAAATGAATAGAAAAGAAAATTCTGCTATTTGAGACTTATTTCATGCTCAGTGTGATCACACTCAATTTCTAGGACTTCATCCTGGGAATGGAAAGAATTTAAAGTTGGACCTTGCCTTGACTGAGTCATCTCAGCTGCTGACATCAGGCTGGAATCTGCCAAGACCAATTTTTCACCAGCTGCAGTGCATTCTGAGTTAGACCAGAACAAGGTTCTTCAGTTTGTTCAAGTGGGGTATGCTGTTCATTGCTGAGCCTGCTGCTTCATTGCCTCACAGGTCTTGCGTGCTATAGCAGTCTGAGCACTCTTCGTTGTTGATAGCTGTGGGAAACATTTGTGCCAACCCAATATAGTCACATCTCATTCACAGAATGAAACAAATTTTACATTCTTCACACAGAGAGTGGTGGGCGTGTGGAATGTGCTGCTGGCAGTGGTAGTGGAGTCAGATACTTTAGAGACTTTTAAGCGACCCTTGGATAGGCACATGGAGGATAGTAAAATGTAGGGTATGCAGGGTAGATTGACCTTAGTAGGATAATAGGTCTGCACAACATCATGGGCCGAAGGGCCTGCACTATGCTGTGCTGTTCTATGTTGTATGTTGTATGTTAAATTTGTAATCTTTACAAGCAATCCAAATTGATTCAATTTTTTGGTTTGGGTTTTTCTATGAGGGACCTATAGGGAACCCATGAAATCTCCTGCTAGCACTTCCTTTACCAGCTGAGCAAAGCTGATCTCAAACTCACCGAGGAACATTGTTCCAATGAATGGCAAAAATGTGTCAGGTTTGGTAAGTGGTGACACATTGCAATAGAAGAAAGAGAAATTTTTGGGCTCAAAGTATTAACTTGGTTTCTCTCTCCACAGATGCTGCCAAACCTGCTGAGTTTCTGCACCACTTGCTGTTTTTATTTCAAATTTCCAGCATCTTTAATGTTTGCTTTTATAAGAGAATTGCAGCACCCAACAGCCCAAATGTTTTTCTCTCTTCTACCCCTATTTTCTAAGCTACGAAATGTTTGAAGATCTTGAAGTTTTTAAGAATCCTTTAAATTCACATAAACAATCTCCAGCCAAGCAGCCACCGCTCCAAGAACTCAAAAATGAAACAAAAACTAAGAGAGGAATGTTGCACAGGTCTCAGAGATGGAGATTATGGTGAGATTTGAGGGAGAATTCAATGAGACATTAATAGCATCTTGTTTCATCTTTTATGCATTTACTGAGCGACATGACAAAATTCGAGCCAGAAAGTGGTTAGATTAAGGGAGATTATTGCTGTCATACACCTTGTTAACAGCCCAGTTGTTTCATTAATGTTCATCTTGCTATCTTACCAAATGCCCCAAACAAGTTAGACAGCACAAAAGAATCCACTAGCTAAGGAATACTGATTGTCGCCTTCCATCCACTGGAAATTCGAAGCGCACACTGAGGACGAAATCGGCTGCAACCACAGTTAGAATAAGCAGGTAATTTCTTGATCTATGATGGAGTGAGCTGCCAGACCTGTACAGTATACAAGGCACTGATCTTGGGGTTTCTAATCCCTGGCCATTTTGATGCGCTGCCTTTCTGTTTGCTGTGCACCTCCCTGTTCCCTTCATCATTGACCAACTCATTCACACCAAAAGTTTCGGACAGAATGACAGAAAAAAAGTAGGGATATTGCAGAATGAGAGCAGGACCGATTGACCTTTATACACCTTGTTTCCCTTGCTTTTTGATGTTGCTACAGGCTCTCACCATGGTCATCGATTCATGGTACACTCTGTGTGGATGTGAAGTTATAAATCATGCTGTAACATGCGTAGAGTCATACAGCACCGAACCAGATCCTTTGGCCTAACTCGGCCATGCAGAAGGGCTTGTGCAAACTCAATTAGTCCCATTTGCCTGCATTTGTCCTGTATCCTTCTAAACCTCTCCTGTTCACATAATTGTCCAAATGAATTTTGAATGTTGTAACTGCACCTACATCTAATGCTTCCTCTGGCAGTTCATTTCATTTAGGTACTACCCTTTGTGTGAAACCCTAAGGTTCCTCTTAAATTTCCATGTAAAGTCCATGTAAACAATATTTACCACTCTGCCCTTATATATCTTCTATATCACTTCCTCAAAAAAATCAATCAAGTTTGTGAGACACAATTTCCCACACACAATATCATGCTGACTGTCCCCAATCAGTCCTTGCCTTTCCAAATGCATGTAAATCCTATCTCTCAGAATCCCCTCCAACAACTTACTCACCACTGATATCAGACTATGGTCTATGGTTCCCTGGATTTTCCTTAACAGACGTTCTTAGGGTCATAGAGATGTATAGCACAGAAACACATCCTTCAGCCCAGCTCAGCCCTGTCACCCAGATATCCTAAATAAATCTAGTCCCATTTGCCCGCGTTTGGCCCATATCCCTCTAAACCCTACCTAATCATATACCTATCCAGATGCCTTTTAAATGTTGTAACTGTACTTCATCTGGCAGCTTATTCCATTCACGCACTATCCTCTGTGGGAAAATGTTGCCCCTTAGGTCCCTTCTAAATCTTTCCCCTCTCACCCTAAACCTATGCTATCTAATTTTGGACTCGTCCAACCCAGGGAAAAGACCTTAAATAAAGGCTTATCATTAGCCACCTTCAAGTCTTCTGGAATCTCGTCTATGGCTGTCAATGATACAAATATCTCCACGAGGGGCCCTGCAATTTCTTCCCTATCTCCCCACAAAGTCCTGGCATACGTTGGATCCCAGGAGATTTATCAACCTACATGCATGTTAAGACCTCCAGCACCTCTTCTGTAATGTGAACTCTTTTCAAGACATCACTTTTCCCCCCAGGTTCCCTAGCTTCCATATCTTTCTCCACAGTAAATAGTGATGCAAAATATTTATTTAGTATCTCATCCATCTCCTGCGGTTCCACACCTAGGAGGCCACATTTTCTCTCTATTCTCTTTCTAGTTGCTCTCCTGCTCTAAATGTACTTGTAGAATCTTTTTGGATTCTCCTTAATCCTATCTGCCAAGGCTATTCCATATCCCATTTTGTGCCCTCCCAATTTCCTTCTTACTCCTTAGACACCTTCCTTCATAATCCTCAAGGGATTCACTTGATCCAGAATGTCTATACCTGACACATGCTTCCTTTTTCTCTTGGCCAGAGCCTCAATATCTCCAGTCACCCAGTATTCCCTACACTTACCAGCTTTCCCCCTTCATGCTAATAGGACCATACTGTTTCTGAAGAAAACAAGGTGTAGAGCTGGATGAACACAGCAGGCTAGGCAGCATCAGAGAAGCAGGAAAGCTGACGTTTCGGGTCTGGACCCTTCTTCAGAAATGGGGTAGGGAAGGGGATTCTGAAATAAATAGAGAGAGAGGGGGAGGGGAATGGAAGGTGGATAAAGGAGCAGGTAGGTGGAGAGGAGACAGACAGGTCAAAAAGGTGGGGATGGAGCCAGTAAAGGTGAATGTAGGTGGGGAGTTAGGGTGGGGATAGGTCAATCAAGGGAAGACGGACAGGTCAAGGAGGCGGGGACGAGGCTGGTAGGATGGGAGTGGGCGTTGTTCACTGAGGTGAGAGGAGCGGAGAGTTGGGAGAAAAGATGGACAGGTCAAGGAGGTGGGGACGAGCTGGGCTGGTTTTGGGATGAGGTTGGGGGTGGGGAGATTCTGAAGCTTGTGAAGTCCACATTGATATCATTGGGCTGCAGGGTTCCAAATCAAAATATGAGATGCTGTTCCTTTAACCTTTGGGTGGCATTGTTGTGGCACTGCGGGAGGCCCAGGATGGACATGTCATCTAAGGAATGGGGGAGGAGTTGAAGTAGTTCGCGACTGGGAGGTGCAGTCGTTTGTCGCGAACCGAGCGTAAGTGTTCCACAAAACGGTCTCCAAGTCTCCGCTTAGTTTCCCCGATGTAGAGGAGGCCACAACGGGAACAGCAGATACAATATACCACATTAGCAGATGTGCAGGTGAACATCTGCTTGATGTGGAAGGTTTTCTTGGGGCCTGGGATGGTGGTGAGCAGGGAGGTGTAGGGGCAGGTGTAACACTTCCTGCAATTGCAGGGTAGAGTGCCAGGGGTGGTGGGGCTGGAGGGGAGTATGGAGCGGACAAGGGAGTCACGGAAAGAGTGGTCCCTCTGGAAGGCAGATAAGGGTGGGGCAGGGAAAATGCTCTTGGTAGTGGACGTCCCCCACCTCCTATCTATCAGTCTCATCCCCGGTTGCTTGAACTGTCCGTCTTCCCTTGACTGACCAACCCCTCCCTAAATGCCCACCTACACTCACCTTTACTGGCTCCATCCCCACCTTTTTGACCTGTCCGTCTCCTCTCCACCTATCTGTTCCTTTATCCACCTTCCATTGGCCTCCCCTTCTCTCTCTCTATTTATTTCAGAATCCCCTTCCCCTCTCCGAATTCTGAAGAACGGTCCAGGCCCAAAACTTCAGCTTTCCTGCTCCTTTGATGCTGCTTGACCTGCTGTGTTCATCCAGCTGCACACCTTGTTATCTCAGGTTCTCCAGCATCAGCAGTTCCTACTATCTCATACTGTTTCTGAACTCTCTTTATCTTGTAATTGAAAGCCTTACACTTGCCAGTCATCTCTTTAGCTGTGAACAGCCTTCCTGAATCAAACCAGATATAACCTTGTTGCAATCCCCTTTCCAAATAAATTGTAAAGTAATGTTCAATGCATTATTCCCCATTGCCAGCAAAGGTCCCTCAACAAGTTCTCTTCTCCCTCTCCCTCCCATTGTGTCTCAGTGTACTGCTTGGTTTCACAGCTGTGAGGGAGGAGCCCTGCTCAGTACTGGGGCCAGTTGACTCTGGAGTTTTGATCGAGTGACCGTGGAGATGTTTGTGTCCGGACAGACCAGACACTCCAGGTGTCTGCAGATTGATCCTCTGCAGTGTGAGCTTCCAAAGGTCAGAGGGAGGACAGGCAAGATGGAGGTGGAGGCCAGCCACCTCCGGGCAGCAGAGTCCTGGCAGGAGGCTTCTGAGAGGGCTTTCTGTGGTCCCTCCTCTGACTGGGTGCTTCCTGGCACTGCCCTATCTCCCTGTGAAGGGGGCTACCTGACACTGCCTCCTGGCACTGCCCTATCTCCTTGTGAAGGAGGCAACCTGGCACTGCCTCCTGGTACTGTCCTGTCTCCCCATGAAGGGGGTGATCTGGCACAGCCGCCTAGTACTGCCCTATCTCCTTGTGAAGGAGCCCACCTGGAGAACATGCCAGGTTTCCTGTCACTGTGCATTCGGTCCTGAGCACCAATGGGGTGGTAGAATGGTGGTTTGTGCACCTTCCCAGCAGACCCTGAGGGTGTTTAACCTGGATCTCCATAATAGCTCCAACCTGCCCCCTGGAGGCAGACAGACAGTCACATGTCTCGCTGCACTGCTGCAGCTTCTGGGCAATGAGGGCCATTGTGTCCCATACCCCTGCCTGCTGCTCCTGGTCCTCCCTGTATATGTGAGTGTTGTCCCTGATTCCCATCCACCACAAGCTTCTCTCCTTCCTGGGGGTGAGGGGGTGCCTCACCTCTGGTAGTGCCTCGAGTGCCAGCCACCTCAGGCATTTCTTCCTCAGCCAGCTGCAGTGTCGTCGTAGTGAGGTGCTCACCACTGTGTGCTCCCGCTTTCTTTCAACCTAAAGCTACCCCACTGAGGGGTCAGTATCTGAGCCGGTGAAAGGGTTGGTGCAGCTGGAGGTCATCTTGCTAATGCTTCCTCTGAGGTTAGGAGGACACTTCCGAGGGAGAAGTGTGTTTTTCCACTCAGCTGGTGAAATTGGCTATTCCCGTAAGACACGAGAGAGAAAAGCTTCACTGCCAGTGGGTAGACGTGGTGTACAAAAGACGAGACTGACGTTTTGTTTACTGTGGGAATTATGGACGAACAAAGAGTGGGACTCACTGATTTGGCATTCCACAGGAGTGTTCCCGGTCTGTCCAGGATAATCCCTGTAGATCATAGAATCCCTACAATGTGGAAGCAGGCTATTCAACCCATTGAGTACAGACTGACCCTCCAAAGAACATCCCACCTAGACCCACTCTAACTCTGTAGCTCTGCGTTTCCCAAGGCTAACCCACCTCACCTACACACCCCTGGACACTATGGGGCAATTTAGTATGGCCAATCTACTCGAACGTGCACATCTTTGGAGATGGGGCAAGGTACATAATGTCAGGCATCCCTCCGCTCGCATGGCCCTACTATGGTCTGTTTTCTCCTATGATCAGAAAAAAGGAGGAATCAAGTGAGATGAAATTGGGTGATACAGCTATAAATCCATGGGAAGGTGTGAAAGCTGGTGAAATATCCTGAGTGAGTGAGGAGGGTGGACAGAGGGGAGTGCAGGGTTAGTATGTGGGTTATTGGTAGGGGATGAGAGTGAGATGGAGCTGATCTTTCAGACACTAGTGAGCGTGATAGAGCATGGGCCTTGCTGGGAGGTGACAATAGCAGCAGAGACAGGGTAGAAGGGAGAACAGTATGTCGTTTACCCTGGCACAGCAGAGAAGCAGATTGATAGTTTATGATCCTGCTGACAATCTGTCTGGTCTGTGGAGATCACAGTGATCCAGGTGGTGACCATGGACCAGGCTGACAGGGTCTGGTGACTTGCCTCCTCTGACAGTCCTCCAAGGAAAAAGTACATTCCTCATTTGCACCAAGCCCTTGACCAGGACAACGGCGATTTTCCAATCATCTGGGACTTCCCCTGACTCCAGTGACTCTTGAAAGATCACAACCAATGCCTCCGCTATTTCCTCAGCCACCTCCCTCAGAACTCTAGGACATAGGCCATCGGGGCCAGGAGATTTATCAATTTTTAGACCTTTTAGCTTTTCTAGCACTTTCTCTTTCGTAATGCCTACCATACTCAACTCTGCCCCCTGACTCTCCTTAATTGTTGGGATGTTACTCATGTCTTCCGCTGTGAAGACTGACGCCAAATACTTATTAAGTTCTTCAGCTATTTCCTTATCTCCCATCACTAGCCTTCCAGCGTCAGTTTGGAGCGGCCCAATGTCTACTTTTGCCTCTCGTTTGTTTCTTATGTATTGAAAGAAACTTTTACTATCATTTCTAATATTACTGGCTAGCCTACCTTCATATTTGGTCCTCTCCTTCCTTATTTCTCTCTTTGTTTTCCTCTGTTTGTTCTTATACCCTTCCCAATCTTCTGATTTCCCAGTGCTCCTGGCCACTATTTCGGCTGTCTCTTTTCCTTTGATACATTTCCTGACTTCCTTTGTCAGCCATGGCTGTCTAATCCTCCCCCGGATAAACTTTCTTTTCTTTGGGATGACCCTCTGTATTGTGTCCTCAATTACACCCAGAAACTCCTGCCATTGTTGCTCTACTGCCTTCCCCGCTAGGCTCTGCTTCCAGTCGATTTTCGTCAGTTCCTCTCTCATGCCTCTGTAACTACCTCTATTTAACTGTAACACCATTACATCCGATTTTGCCTTCTCTCTTTCAAACCACAGACTGAACTCTACCATATTATGATAGTTGCCGCCTAAGTGTTCCCTTACTTTAAGGTCTATTATAAAGTCTGGCTCATTACATAGCACTCAGTCCAGAATAGCCTGCTCCCTTGTGGGCTCCATCACAAGCTGTTCCCAAAAGCCATCCTGTAAGCATTCCATGAATTCCTTTTCTTTGGATCCACCGGCAATATTATTCACCCAGTCCACCTGCATATTGAAGTCCCCCATGATCACTGTGACCTTGCCTTTCTGACATGCCCTATCTATTTCCCGGTGCATCTTGCGCCCCTGGTCCTGACCACTGTTCGGAGGTCTGTACATAACTCCCATTATGGGTTTTTTGCCTTTGTAGTTCCTCAACTCCACCCACACAGACTCCACATCATCTGACCCTATGTCACTCAGTGCTATTGATTTAATTTCATTCTTAACTAACAAGGCAACCCCACCCCCTCTGCCCACCTCCCTGTCTTTTCGATAAGTTGTAAATCCTTGGATGTTTAACTGCCAGTCCTGAACCCCCTGCAACCACGTCTCTGTGATGCCTACCACATCATAATCATTCAAGATGATTTGTGCCGTTAATTCATCTACTTTGTTATGAATACTACGAGCATTTAGGTAAAGTGCCTTAATGCTAACTTTCTTATCATTATTAGAGATATTGGAAATCATAAGATGTCCTAAGTTATTCTTCCTTTTTGCTGCATTCCTAGTCTGCCTCGAGCTTAAACCCACCTGCTCACATGCTATCCTGCTGCTTATCTTTCCATTTAACTCCATACACCCTGTTGCTTTCGCTTTCCCTTCCCCCCGACTCAGAAGTTTAAAGTCCTACTGACCACCCTATTTATTCTTTTTGCTACAACACTGGTTCCAGATCGGTTCAGGTGGAGACCGTCCCAACGGTACAGATCCCCCCGGTTCCAAAACTGATGTCAATGCCCCAAGAAATGGAATCCCTCTTTCCCACACCAATCCCTCAGCCACGTGTTTACTTCCCTGACTTTCTTATTCCTATGCCAATTGGCATGTGGCTCGGGCAGTAATCCGGAGATTATGACCCTTGAGGACCTGTACTTCAATTTCCTTCCTAGTGCTTGATAATCCCTGAACAGGTCCTCTACCCTAGCTTTGCCTATGTTCTTAGTCCCAGCGTGGACCACAACAACTGGATCCTCCCCCTCCCGCTCCAACATCTTTTCAAGCTGGTCGGAGATGTCCTGCACCCTGGCACCGGGCAGGCAACACACCATGCGGGACTCCCGATCCGGCCTGCATAGGATACTATCTGTCCCCCTAATTATAGAATCTCCTATAACAACTACTTGTCCTTTTGCTCCCCTCTCTTGAATGGCCTTCTGCACCATGGTGCCGTGGTCAGCTGGCTCATCCTGTCCACAGCCCTTTCCCTCATCCCTACAGGGAGCAAGAATCTCATACCTGTTGCACAAGGTCAAGGGCTGCGGCTCCTGCACTCCTGAACTCAGAATCCCCCTACCTGCCTCACTTACAGTCACACCCTGTTGTCCCTGAACACTTATTGAATTTGAATTACTTAATCCACCGGGTGTGACTGCCTCCTGAAACAAAGTGTCTAGGTAACTCTCCCCCTCCCGGATGTGCCGCAGAGTTTGAAGCTCAGATTCCAGATCATTACTTCTGATCCGGAGTTCTTCCAGTAACCAACACTTGCTGCAGATGTGGTCACTGCCGTTCACAATGGGATCAGCCAGCTCCCACAGCATACAGCTACAGCACATCACCTGCCCAGCCATAACTACTTATTTAATTAACTTCTACAATTTATGTATTAAATAATTCCTAGTACTTCTCTGCTACGGCCTTATTCAATTAACCAACTAAACTTCTAATCAATCTCACGATACACAAGAAATATAAATTGAAAAGCCTTACCTTAACAACACACGAGTGTCGTTCTTGGTTAGAGCTCCTGCTCTTCCTGCTGCTGGAACAGAAATGGAGGGCTCCGCCAGTCGAGGTAAGTTTTTTAAATCTTAAAGCGGTGACTCACCTTCCCTGTAGGCCCCTGATTGACGCTCCCGCTCTTCCTGCTGCAAGTCTGTGGACTCTTAATTAGGTTAGAGGAGGAGGGTGGGAGGGAGGCCCTACTGTGTAGGACTTGGGGCTTAGAACACACCTACTTAAAAAGGACCACTGGCTTCGAGGTGAGTGCTTAAATAGCAAACACTTACCTTCCCAACAGCCTCTCTGCTCTGACCTCACTTCCGCCCAGCTCCCGCCGCTCACTGCTGTAAAAAAAATTATAGGCCGATTAACCTAACCTCAGTTGTTGGTAAAATTTCAGAATCCATCATTAAGGATGAGATTTCTAAATTCTTGGAAGTACAGGGTCGGATTAGAACAAGTCAGCATGGATTTAGTAAGGGGAGGTCATGTCTGACAAACCTGTTAGAATTCTTTGAGGAGGTAACAAGTAGGTTAGACCAGGGAAACCCAGTGGATGTTATCTATCTAGACTTCCAAAAGGCCTTTGATAAGGTGCCTCACGGGAGGCTGCTGAGTAAGGTGAGGGCCCATGGTGTTCGAGGTGAGTTACTGGCATGGATTGAGGATTGGCTGTCTGACAGAAGGCAGAGAGTTGGGATAAAAGGCTCTTTTTCGGAACGGCAACCGGTAACAAGTGGTGTCCCGCAGGGTTCAGTGTTGCGGCCACAGATGTTCACTTTATATATTAATGATCTGGATGAAGGGATTGGGGGCATTCTGGCGAAGTTTGCCGATGATACAAAGTTAGGTGGACAGGCAGGTAGTACAGAGGAGGTGGGGAGGCTGCAGAATGATTTAGACAGTTTAGGAGAGTGGTCCAGGAAATGGCTGATGAAATTCAACGTGAGCAAATGCGAGGTCTTGCACTTTGGAAAAAAGAATACAGGCATGGACTATTTTCTGAACGGTGAGAAAATTTATAAAGCCGAAGTACAAAGGGATCTGGGAGTGCTAGTACGGGATTCTCTAAAGGTTAACTTGCAGGTTGAGTCTGTGATTAAGAAAGCGAATGGAATGTTGTCATTTATCTCAAGAGGGTTAGAATATAAAAGCAGCGATGTACTTCTGAGACTTTATAAAGCTCTAGTTAGGCCCCATTTAGAATACTGTGTGAAATTTTGGGCCCCACACCTCAGGAAGGACATACTGGCACTGGAGCGTGTCCAGCAGAGATTCACACGGATGATCCCTGGAATGGTAGGCCTAACATACGATGAACGGCTGAGGATCCTGGGATTGTATTCATTGGAGTTTAGAAGGTTGAGGGGAGATCTAATAGAAACTTACAAAATAATGCATGGTTTAGAAAGGGTGGATGCTGGAAAGTTGTTTCCGTTAGGTGGGGAGACTAGGACCCGTGGGCACAACCGTAGAATTAGAGGGGGTCAATTTAGGACAGAAATGAGGAGACATTTCTTCAGCCAGAGAGTGGTGGGCCTGTGGAATTCATTGCCACGGAGCGCAGTGGAGGCTGGGACGTTAAATGTCTTCAAGGCAGAGATTGATAAATTCTTGATCTCGCAAGGAATCAAGGGTTACGGGGAGAGTGCAGGTAAGTGGACCTGAAATACCCATCAGCCATAATTAAGTGGTGGAGTGGACTCAATGGGCCGAATGGCCTTACTTCCACTCCTATGTCTTATGGTCTTATGGTCTTATGGACCAGTACTTTCAGGTGTCTGTGGAAGAATCATGGTACCATACTCCCCTTCTCCATTTGAGTGAGCAAGGCAGCTTTGGAGTGCAAGTCCAGGTACGCAGAGGGTTTTAAAGATGGTATGGACACAACCGATGCCAGTCTTTTCAGTGGATATCCAATGAGTGGCAAGTTGTTCTGGGAACAACATATGGCCAGATGGGCTGAAAATTGGGCATCAATTATATCATAGGAATAGGGCAGGTATGTAAACAAAGTTGCTGGAAAGTTCTTGTTCCTGATTTGCAGCATCCACATTTCTTTCGGTTTTGAATAGTGCAGGTAGACAATGAGGCAAGTTTGTTAAGATGCAATGAAGATTCCCACAGTACCTTTCATGGAAATCCTGCAACAATTCAACACAGCTCACCACTTAGCTAAAACAAAATCAGATTAGACGGCTTGTCCTTTCCATCTCAATCCTGCAAAGCAGAAATGGAATTAAACTTTAATTCTACTTTGGAACATGACTTTCCTAAAAAGAAATGAAACTTCATCACACAGCCTGGTTTTATTTTCTGGAGAGAGATTGAATCATCTGGCCCAGCAGCAAGATTTATACCACAGAGACTCAACAACTCATCCTACATTAGTTTATTAGTTTCACAATGGGAGCTTCGCAGACATTTATCCCAAATTCAGTGGCGAACCATTGTCCTGAGCTGAGCTGTTGCAGTCCGTGCGATTTAGTTGCATTCGAGCTAATATTAAAGAAGATTTCAACACTTTTAACCCAGGCACAGTGAAAAAACAATGATTTAATTTTAATCAGAATGGTGCATGACTTTTTACCTGCAGGAAATCAGTTAGTGAAGGAGAGTTTAATAAAACATAACAAGAAAAAAAAAATTCTTTAAAATGTAATTCTGTTACTATAAATATTTCATTCTACATCATTAAGCCAACAAGAGGGACTGTTAGCTTAAACAAGGTCACACAGTCAAGGGATCATATGTGAAATTAAATTCTACATGAATTAATAAACTGCAAGAAACCTTCCTTTGTGAAAGCTTTCCTGAAATTTTGGTCCATTGTGTAGAGTTTTGGTTTCTTTATCTGAGGAAGGGTGTTCTGGCAATGGAGGGAGTGCAACAAAGATTTACCAGACTGATTCCTGAGATTTCAGGACTGACGTATGAAGAAAGACTGGATCAGTTAGGTTTATATTCACTGGAGTTCAAAGAATGATGGGGTTCTCACAGAAACCGTAAAATTGTAACAGGGCTCGACAGGATAAATGCAGCAAGGATATTCTCGATGACCAGGGAGCCCAGAACCAGGGGTCCATTTAAGACTGAGATAAGGAGAAAGTTCTTCCCTCAGAGAGTGGTAAGCTTGTGGAATTCTCTGCCATGTAAAGTCGGTCTGGCCAAAACATTGCATGCTTTTAAGAAGATATAGTTCTTGGCGCTAAAGAGATCAAGGGATGGATCGAAAGCAGGAACAGGGAACTGAGTTGAATGGCAGAGAGCAGGTTTCAAATTATGGCCTCGTCAGTGATGCCCACATCCTGTGAATGAAAACAAATCCGTAGCAGCACTCTGGTGGGACTCAAATAAATTTGCAATGTTGAATATTATTGTTATGTGACCTCTGACCTTATGCCTTGTAATTCATGAAAGATGCTGACTTCTAAATTATTCATTGCTATAGATTGCTACATAACCTTACATAAAGTGGTGCTAACCACGTCCTATTTTTTCTGGCTTGTTATTTGTGCCTACTTTACCAAATCCGAAGTATATTAAGCCCACTTGTCATGTCAGATTGTCTGCATGGAAATCAGTTTTCCAACTTATGCCAATAGAGACCAGGTTGGACAATTAAATTTGCCCAAAATTCATTGTTGTTGGGTAAAGTTCAGATAATCAGCTTTTAAATATCTGTCTGGAATGACTACGACAACAGATCCTCAGTCATTCGTCAAATACGATAAGTCATGCCTATTTTAATGTGGAGGATACAGTTGGGGGGAGCTAGTTGCGGTTTATGCCATATAAAATGGTACAGAAGGCTAAACGTTGCTTTATGAGAGTATTGGGAGTACAAGAATATATCAATGAGAAGTAAGTTTAAAGCAGATGTCTTAAAAATGACTCTGAAGCCTGATCAACAAACTGATGGATTTCCATTTTGATTTGCCCTTTTTGTGTGCCACAGCTTTCTTTGAAGAATCACAAAACTCCACAGGTGTAGTTCAACACTGGCCAAACTTGCACTTCCCAACTTAACACTTGGAAAAAGTCAGTCAGAACTTTTTCAACTTCACTTTTGTAGATTTTTCAGACCCTCCTGTAGCACCATTCAAACGGATCTTGACTGATCCACACTTCAAGTCAATTTGATCCACATGCCTCCCTGACCACACACAAATTTATCCACCTTAGTGTTGGAAGTTCTGATGACACCTGGTCTCCACAAATCATTGCAAGAAGACATTCATCCAGATTTCACTCTTGAGTAGCACCAATTTTAAAATTGTGGTTCCATATTTGATATTATACTTATCATAGAATCCCTATAATGTGGAAGCAGGCCATTCAGCCCATCAAGTTTAAACCACCCCTCCAAAGAGCACTCAGAACCACCTCCTTACCCTATTCCTGTGGCTGTGCATTTCCCACAGCTAATCCACCTCACCTTCACAACCTTGGACACAACAGGCAATTTAGCATGACTAATCCACCTCACCTTCACAAAACTGACACCTGAAGCAGAAGCGAGACTCCAAAAGCTTGTGTTTTCAAATAAACCTGTTGGACTATAAATCTGGTGTCATGTGATTTTTTACCTTTCCACCCCAGTGCAACACTGGCACTTCCACATCTTTGGGCTGTGGGAGGAAACCAGAGTACCCAGAGGAAACCCACACAGGCAGTCACCCGAGGCAGGAATCGAACCCGTGTCCCTGGTACTGTGAAGGCATCATTGCGAACCACTGAGCCACAAAATACTTTTCGATGTGTGTCTGACCTCATCATTTTGTATTCTAAACAACAAAATTAGAAAATCCTTTCATTTTTCTATACCCATAAGAACACAAGAAATATTTATGCAAATTCCTCTGCCAGTAATCCCGAAATAGACTAACCTCACTGTTGAAAAGGAGAAGGAGGATAGGCATCTGAGAAACAATTATCCTCAAATTTCCCTCCAAGTCACAGCCTCCCGGCTTAGACACATATGAACTGTTCTTTCATTGACATCCAACTAACAGCCCTGAAGAAGCACCTTCAAACGGCTATACAGGTCAAAGGAAAACACAATGACAATTCGTGACAGACAACAAAAACTGGCCTTACCAGTGACATCCACTTCCAAGGATAAGTGAGGAAAAGACTATTATGGGAAAAGCAAGAGGAAGGACAATTGAATTGTTAGATTTGATACCTATCCAAGATTTTTCATAACCATCTTAGGAATCAAATCCCAGCATCATCTCATCCGCCATCAAAATCGATCTCCACGTATTACTCCAACAAGAAATTCAAGAGCCTTTACTCAGAAAGTGGTGAGAATATGGGTCTAACCACTATGCGTGTTTCCTAAGCTGAATAAAGGCAGATGTATTTGAGGAGAAAATCAATACTTCAGCGAGGAAAGAACAGAAGGCTAAGCTGAGAGTCTGAGGTGAGGAAAAGTGGGAGGAGGCTTGAGAGAAGCAGAAACGCTGAACTGAATGAACAGTCCTTATACTGCAAACACGAGGCAATACACTGGAGAAGCTGGAAGCAACAACACTGCAGTATCACTGCTGTAATAAAAATATTCTGGTTAAATAGATAAAAATGTTCATCATTATTTAATTCAAAGAAAAAGAGGTTAGATTTGTAGACCGAAGCACCCACAGCTGTTCTGCTAATGGCTGAGGTATATCACCGTCGGAACCTACCAAATGTGCTGAGCTAACTAGATGTTGAGGATTCTCAACATAGAGGACAGAATAGGGACCTGGTTCCAAGAGGAATCATACTGGAGTCGAAAAGCTAACTCCATTTCTGTCTACATAAATGGAACCAGACCCACTGAGTTTCTCCGGTACTTTCTGTGCACAAAGATACCTGAGAAAATCATAATGGTGGCAAATGTTTAGTTACCGATGCAGGTCAGATAACATAAACGCTAATCATTCTTAATCATGTTCTTACTCTGGTGACAAATACTTCTGAACCTTTTTGATGAAGAATGTGTGGATGTTTCTTGATGGGACTGATTGGGGGGGGTGCGTATGGTTGTAGAGGAGTGGGGGAGGAAGATGCAGGGAATGTGGAGGGATGTGGAGAGGGACCTATTTATCTCAATGATATTGGTGAGGAGCTGGGGAGGGGGTTGGTGGCCATTGGACATACTGATGGAGACAAAGTGAACCATAATGTCAACACAGCAAACACCATTCCAGGCAATAAGCTGTCAGGACCGTGCTTTGAAAGTTTAAAACACATCAATTTTAGCATAAAAGATGGTGGCACGGTGGCTCAGTGGTTAGCACTGCTTCCTCCCAGCGCCAGGGACCTGGATTCAATTCCACCCTCGGGCGACTGTCTGTGTAGAGTTTGATCATTCTCCCCATGTCTGCGTGGGTTTCCTCCGGGTACTCCAGTTTCCTCCCACAGTCCAAAGATGTGCAGGTTAGGGTGGATTGGCCATGGTAAGTTGCCCATAGTGTTCAGGGATGCGTAAGCTAGGTGGATGGGAAATGTGGGGTTATAGGGATAGTGTAGGCAAGTGGGATGCTCTTTGCAGGGATGATGTGGGCTTGATGGGCTAAATGGTCTGTTTCCACATTATAGGGATTCCTCGATTTAAAGCATCACCTTGGCTTGATTCATTGCTGTTTCAAATTGAAACTTGATGTGGGGCTGTTGCCAGCATCGATCTGAACAAAGAACAAAGAACAAAGAAAACTTACAGCCCAGGAACAGGCCCTTCGGCCCTCCAAGCCTGTGCCGATCCAAATCCACTGTCTAAACCTATTGCCCAATTCCTAAGGATCTGTATCCCTCTGCTCCCCACCTACTCATGCATCTGTCCAGACGCACCTTAAATGAATCTACCGTGCCTGCCTCTACTACCTCTGCTGGCAACGCGTTCCAGGCACCTACCACCCTCTGTGTAAAGTACTTTCCGCGTGTATCCCCCTTAAACTTTTCCCTTCTCACCTTGAACGCATGACCCCTCGTTATTGAATCCCTCACCCTGGGGAAAAGCTTATCTCTATCAACCCTGTCTATACCCTTCATGATTTTGAAGACCTCAATCAGGTCCCCCCTCAATCTCCTTTTTTCTAATGAAAACAATCCTAACCTACTCAACCTCTCTTCATAGCTAGCACCTTCCATACCAGGCAACATCCTCGTAAACCTTCTCCGTACCCTCTCCAAAGCTTCCACATCCTTTTGGTAATGTGGCGACCAGAACTGTACACAGTATTCTCATTGCGGCTGAACCAAAGTCTTGTACAATTTTAACATGACCTGCCAGCTCTTATACTCAATACCCCGTCCGATGAAGGCAAGCATACCATATGCCTTCTTGACCACTCTATCCACCTGTGCAGCCACCTTCAGGGTACAATGGACCTGAACTCCCAGATCTCTCTGCTCATCAACTTTTCCCAAGGCTCTTCTGTTTACAGTATAGTTTGCTCGAGAATTAGACCTCCCAAAATGCATCACCTCACACTTGCCCGGATTGAACTCCATCTGCCACTTCTCTGCCCAACTCTCTAGTCTATCTATATTCTCTTGTATTCTTTGACAATCCCCTATGCTTTCTGCTACTCCCCCAATCTTCATGTCATCTGCAAACTTACTGATCAGACCACTTATGCCCTCTTCCAGATCATTTATGTATATCACAAACAACAGTGGCCCCAGCACTGATCCCTGTGGAACACCACTGTTCACCTTTCTCCATTTTGAGAAACTCCCTTCAACTACTCTCTGTCTCCTGTTGCTCAACCAGTTCTTTATCCACCTAGCTAGAACACCCTGCACACCATGTGACTTCACTTTCTCCATTAGGTTACGATGGGGAACCTTATCAAACGCCTTACTAAAGTCCATGTAGGTGACATCTACAGCCCTTCCCTCATCTATCAACTTGGTCACTTCCTCAAAGAACTCTATTAAGTTAGTAAGGCATGATCTCCCCTGCACAAAACCACGTTGCCTATCACTGATAAGCCCATTCTTTTCCAAATATAAATAGATTCTATTCCTCAGTACCTTCTCCAGCAACTTTCCCACCACTGACGTCAGGCTTACTGGTCTGTAGTTACCTGGAATACCCCTACTACCCTTCTTGTACAGGGGGACAACATTAGCAACTCTCCAGTCCTCCGGTACTTCACCTGTGTTTAAGGATGTTACAAAGATATCTGTCAGAGCCCCAGCTATTTCCTCTCTCGCCTCCCTCAGCATCCTGGGATAGATCCCATCCGGTCCTGGGGATTTGTCCACCTTAATATCCTTTAGCCTACCCAACACATCTTCCCTCCTTATGTCAACGTGATCCAAAGTAAACAAACTTCTATCTCTAATCTCAACATTCATCATGTCCCTCTCCTCAGTGAACACTGATGCAAAGTAATCATTGAGAATTTCACCCATTTTCTCAGGTTCGACACAAAACCTTCCTTCCTTATCCTTTAGTGGACCAACCCTTTCTCTAGTTACCCTCCTGCTTCTTATATATGAATAAAAGGCCTTGGGATTCTCCTTAATTCTGTTAGCTAAAGTTATTTCATGACCCCTTTTAGCCCGCTTGATTCCTCGTTTAAGATTGGTCCTACTCTCCCGATATTCCTCCAAGGACCGTTCTCTTCTTAGCTGCCTGGACCTTATGTACACTTCCCTTTTCCTCTTGGGTAGACAGGATTTCTCCTGTCATTCACGGTTCATGAATCTTTCCTTTCCTATCCCTTGTTTTCAAAGGGACATGCCTATCCAGCACTATCTTCAACCTATCTTTGAAAGCCTCCCACATATCAAATGTGGACTTTCCTTCAAATAGCTGTCCCCAATCCACATTTCCCAGCTCCTGCCAAATTTTGATATAATTGGCCTTGGCCCAGTTTAGTATTCTTCCCTTAGGACCACTCTCATCTTTGTCTATGAGTGTTCTAAAACTCACAGAATTGTGGTCACTATTCCCAAAGAAATCCCCCACTGCAACTTCTACCACCTGGCCTGGCTCATTCCCCAACACTAGGTCCAATATGGCCCCTTCCCTAGTTGGACTATTGACATACTGCTCCAGAAAACATTCCTGGATGCTCCTTACAAATTCTGCCCCATCCAGACCTCTGACACTAAGTGTATCCCAGTCAAAATTGTATCCCAGTATCTAGTTGGTGATCTGGGAGGATCAAGCTGAAGATTACAGTTGAGTGTGAGGACGAGTTCGGCTCAGCGGATGAGGGTGTCAGTGGAGGGGGAATGGTCAGGTCTGCGGGACAGGAAGAAGCGGATGGCCTTTAGGCCATCTGCAGGGGGAGTACAGGTATATAGGGACTGGACGTCCATAGTAAAAATGAGGTGTTGGGGACCGGGGAATTGGAAGTTCTGGAGGAGGTGGAGGGTGTGGGTGGTATCACGGACATAGGTAGGGAGTTCCTGGACCAAGGGGGTGAAAATGGAGTCTAGGCAGGTGGAGATGAGTTCGGTGGGGCAGGAGCAGGCGGAGACAATGGGTCGACCAGGGCATTCAGGTTTGTGTATTTTGGGAAGGAGATAGAAGTAGGCGGTGCGGGGTTGGGGAACGATGAGGTTGGAGGCGGTGGGTGGGAGGTCACCTGAGGTGATGAGGTTGTGGATGGTTTGGGAGATGATGTTTTGGTGCTCGGGGGTGGGGTCATGATCCAGCGGGCGGTAGGAGGAGGTGTCGGAGACATCATCTCCGACATGTCCATCACCCTCAGCAACTTCTCTTTCAATTCCTCCCACTTCCTACAGACAAAAGGGGTGGTCATGGGTACCTGCACGAGCCCAAGCTATGCCTGCCTCTTTGTAGGTTACATGGCACAATCCCTCTTCCATACCTACACTGGCCCTAAACCCCACCTCTTCCTCCGTTACATTGATGACTGTGTCGGCGCCGCCTCGTGCTCCCACGAAGAGCTCGAACAGTTCATCCACTTCACCAACACCTTCCACCCCAACCTGAAGTTCACCTGGACCATCTCCAACACTTCTCTCTCCTTCTTGGACCTCTCTGTCTCCATCTCGGGCAACCACCTAGAAACCGATGTCCATTTCAAGCCCACTGACTCCCACAGCTACCTGGAATACACCTCCTCCCACCCACCCTCCTGCAAAAATGCCATCCCCTATTCCCAATTCCTTCGCCTCCGCCGCATCTGCTCCCAGGATGAAACATTCCACTCCCGTACATCTCAGATGTCCTCATTCTTCAAGGACCGCAACTTCCCCCCCGCAGTGGTCGAGAACGCCTTGACCGTGTCTCCCGCATTTCCCATGACTCATCCCTCACACCCCGTCCCCGCAATAATAACCAAAAAAGAATCCCCCTCGTCCTGATGTACCACCCAACCAACCTTCGGATCCAACGCATCATCCTCCGACACTTCTGCCATCTGCAATCAGACCCCACCACCAAAGACATTTTTCCCTCCCCACCCTTATCTGCCTTCCGGAGGGACCACTCCCTCCGCGACTCCCTTGTCCGCTCCACACTCCCCTCCAGCCCCACCACACCCGGCACTTTTCCCTGCAACCGCAGGAAGTGCTACACCTGACCCCACACCTCCTCCCTCACCCCAATCCCAGGCCGCAAGAAAACTTTCCACATCAGGCAGATGTTCACCTGCACATCTGCCAGTGTGGTATACTGCATCCGCTGTACCCGTTGTGTCTTCCTCTACATCGGGGAAACCAAGCGGAGGCTTGGGGACCGCTTTGCAGAACACCTGCGCTCAGTTTGTAACAAACAACTGCACCTCCCAGTCGCGAACCATTTCAACTCCCGCTCCCATTCCTCAGACGACATGTCCATCCTGGGCCTCCTGCAATGCCACAGTGATGCCACCCGAAGGCTGCAGGAACAGCAAATCATATTCAGCCTGGGAACCCTGCAGCCCAATGGCATCAATGTGGATTTCACAAGCTTCAAAATCTCCCTTCCCTCTACTGCATCCCAACACCAGCACAGTTCATCTCCACCTCCCTAACCTGTACTTCCTCTCACCTATCCCCTCCTCCCACCTCAAGCCACACCCCCATCTCCTATCTACTAACATCATCCCGCCCCCTTGACCTGTCTGTCCTCCCTGGACTGACCTATCTCCTCCCTACCCCCCACCTACACTCACCTTTACTGCCTCCATCCCCGCCTCTTCGACTTGTCTGCCTCCTCTCCACCTATCCTCTCCTCTATCCATCTTCTATCTGCCTCCCCCTCTCTCCCTATTTATTTCAGAACCCTCTTCCCCTCCCCCATTTCTGATGAAGTGTCTCAGCCCAAAACGTCAAGCTTCCCTGCTCCTATGATGCTGCTTGGCCTGCTGTGTTCATCCAGCCCCACACCTTGTTATCTGTGGTGGTGGAAGGATGTTTTTCAGACTGGAATTCCATGCCCAGTCGTGTGCCACAAGGATTGGTGCTGGGTCCACTTTTCATCATTTATATAAATGCTTCAGATGTGAACATAGGTGATATGGTTAGTAAGTTTGCAGATGACACCAAAATTAGAGCTGTAATGGGCAGCGAAGAAGTTTACCTCAGATTTCCATGTGATCTTGATCAGATGGGTTCATGGGCCGAGGATTGGCAGATGGAGTTTAATTTAGAGAAATGTGAGGTGCTGCATTTTGAAAAGGCAAATCCGTGCAGGACTCATACACTTAATGATAAGGTCCTGGGGAGAGTTGTTGAACAAAGAGACCTTGGAGTGCTGGTTCATAGTTCCTTGAAAGCAGAGTTGCAGCTGGATAGGATAGTGAAGAATGCTTGCCTTTTTTGGTCAGCCATGATGTGGAGGTGTCGCTGTTGGGCTGGGGTGGACAAAGTCAGAAGTCACACAGCACCAGGTTATAGTCCAACAGGTTTATTTGAAAACACAAGCTTTTGGAGCCTCACTCATTCTTCCGCTGTTAGGTTCTGAAGCTTGTATTTCCAAATAAACCTGTTGGACTATAACCCAGTGTTGTGTGATTTCTGACATTATTGGTCAGTCCATTGAGGAGAGGAGTTGGGAGTTCATGTTACAGCTGGACAGGACATTAGTTAGGCCATTTTTGGAATACTGTGTGCATTTCTGGTCTCCTTGCTATCGGAAGGATGTTGTGAAACTTGGAACAGTTAGAAAAGACTTGCAAGGAAGTTGCTGGGGTTGGAGGGTTTGACCTCTTGGGAGAGGCTGAATAGGTTGGGGCCATATTCTTTGGAGCGTTGGAGGCTGAGGGGTGGCCTTCTAGAGGTTTATGATATCATGAGGGGCATGGATAGGTAAATAGACAAGGTCTTTTCCTCAGGGTAAGGGAGTCCAAAACTAGACGACACAGGTTTAAGGCAAGAGGGGAAAGATTTAAAAGTGACCTGAGGGGTAAAGTTTTCACGCAGAGGGTGGAGCATGTATGGAATGAGCTGCCAGAGGAAATGGTGGAGGCTGGTACAATTACAACATATAAAAGACATCTGATTGGCTTTATGAATAGGAAGGGTTTAAAGGGATATGGGCCAAAGGTTGTCAAATGAGACTAGGTTTATCTAGGATATCTGGTCAGCGTGGATGAGTTGGACTGAAAGGTCTGTTTCCATGCTCTACATCCCTATGACCCTACGACTCTATGATAGCAAATCAGTCACCTGTTTTCCCTGTCACTGTTTTTTTTTTAATTCTTTTGCATGTCGACTGCAAAAGAAAACCAGATGGAGCATTCAACATGTGGCAGATTGGCTACCATCATTTTTGCACTGTGCCCAGAAGCAAAGTACCAGGATCACTGAGCTGGGAGATAAGCAGGGCTTACAAAGCACCGATTACCAGTGTCACATACACTAGAGGTAGGTGATTGTGGCAGGCAGTAAGAAGGCAATTTAAATGGAATCTGCTACAAAATATATAAATGGATGCACAGCCTCAAGTGCCTGGCCTACTTTGCAGTGATTTGATTGTACAGTTCCTCTCTTGAATGCATCTCTGAATACATCAGATTGAAACAAAATGCTCCTATTGCTTGTCATCTTGTGACTGCCAGGCTGATCGGAACCACAAAAGAAATCCAATGTAGTGTTGGACAATTGATGGATAACTGGGCTGTTGAATGTTCCTGCTTTGAATGGACTCAAGGCATTACAGAATATATTTCAATTTTGGATGGAGAATTACTCTGTGGATTACAAGGCTTATTTTCACTTCAATGCACTAACTGGGAAAAAACTCTTGGTCCAAGACAAATGCAACCCAGGGCAAAAAGAAATTGCAACTCTTTATGCATCTTTTCAGTGAAATCAACTATCAATGAATGAAATTGAATATATTTCATTTCTTGAGTGATATTATTCTGCAACCATTCTGGGGACATGAGTTTATATTTGAAGATTTATAAAAGCTCACCCACTCTTTGCTAAAATAAGAGGCTTCTGATCGAGACAGAAGAAGGAATGTGGATTTACATAGTACTTTTTGTAACCTCAGGACAACCTAAAGAGCTTTGCAGTTGAAGAAGTTTTTTTTTTAAAGTGTCATAGAATCCCTACAGTGTGGAAACAGCCCCTTCGTCCAAGAAGTCCACACTGAACCTCGGAGCATCCCACCTAGACCCATCCCCTTATAACCCACCTAATCTACATCTCCCTGAACACTGTGGGCAATTTAGCACAGCCAATCCACCTAGCCTGCACATCTTTGGACTGTAGGAGGAAGCCAGAGCAGCCAGAGGAAACCCACGCAGACACAGGGAGAGTGTGCAAACTCCTCACAGACAGTCACCCGAGGCTAGAATCGAACCCGGGTGCTGTGAGGCAGCAGTGCTAACCATTGTGCCACCATGCTGTCCTGGTATGGGGCATAAATTTGGATGGGGGTGATGGAAAACACTGCCTCCTGGACAACAAGTTGGCGTCGAGGTAATAGATGCCAAACAAAACCCACCCGGCAATCAAAGTGTGCTGGTGGGGGGCTAAATTAGTGCAGAGTGCGACTTTCAGCCCCCTCAGTGATAGGATGTCCTATTCTCTGGAGCTACTAGTGAGGCTGAGGGGGTGACAGTTCCAACAGTGCAGACAGTGTCTGAGAGCCGTGAACGACAGTTTTGGGACTGCAAGCAAGGAGGACGGTGAAGACCACAGCAGATGACAGGCACACCAAGGTCATTGGGCCTGAGCTATTTGCCACACTGAGGGAAGGCAATGTGTATTGAAGGACTCATGGGTAAGGAGGAAGGTTGGAAAGTGTAAACATACAAAGAGACTTGGTTGTCCTTGTCAATAAATCACTGAAGGCTAACACATAGGATCAGTGAGCTATTCAGAAGGCTAATGGAATGTTAGCCTTTATTGTAAGAGGATTTGAGTACAGGGCAGTGGAGCCTTGTTTCAACAGTACAGAAGCTTGTTTGGACGGCACCTGGAGTTCTGAGGAAGGGTCACTGGACCCGAAACGTTAGCCCTGTTTTTACCTTCACAGATGCTGCCAGACTTGCTGAGCTTTTCCAGCAGCTTTGTTTTTGTACCTGGAGTGCTGTGAGGTGATACAGAGGAGGTTGGCTAGATTGATACCTGGAAGAGTGAGTTGTCATTGATGGTTTACTGGACAAGCTGGGCTTGTTTCCACTAGTGTTTAGAATAGTGAGACGTAATTTGATTGAAGTGTAGAAGAACAGAGGAACATAAGAACTAGGAGCAGGAGTAGGCCATTCAACCCATCAAGCCTGATTCAACAAGATCACATGAGATCTGCACAGGCCTTAACTCTTCCTTGTGCTAACTCCTCACAGCCCTCAACTTTTCAATATTTAAACAGTTTACCTACCTCCTTTCGTTGATTAACATCTACAAGTCTCTCAGGTAGAGAATTTGGACATTCACTACCATCTATGAGAAGAAAGTTCCTTTGCATCTCTGTTTGAAATGAGTATTCCATTATTCTGTAAACTAGTGGAAATGCCTTCTCAACAACTAACCCAAACGCCCCTTCAAAATCTCAGAATCCTGAATACTTTTGACAATGTAGATGTGGAAAAGATGGTTTCTTGTATGTGTTATTCCAAGATTATTGTTAGAAAATTAGGGATCGCTGCTTCTGTCCAGAGATGGGTGTCACGGTGACCCAGTGGTTAGCACTGCTGCCTCACAGCGCCAGCGACCCAGGCTCAATTCCAGCCTCGGGCGACTGTCTGTGTGGAATTTGCACATTCTCCCAGTGTCATAGGGCATAGAATCCCTACAGTGTGGAAACAGGCCCTTCGGTTCAACAAGTCCACACTGACCTCAGAGCATCCCACCCAGACCCATCCTCTTATAACCCACCTAATCTACACATCCCTGAACACTATGGGCAATTTAACATGGCCAATCCACCTAGCCTGCACATCTTTGGACTGTGGGAGGAAACCAGAGCACCAGAAGGAAACCCACACAGACACAGGGAGAATATGCAAACTCCACACAGTCTGCATGGGTTTCTTCCCTCAGTCCAAAGATGCGCAGGTTAGGTAGATTAGCCATGCTAAATTGCTCAAAGTGTCCAGGGACGTGTAGGCTAGGTGGGTTAGCCCTGGGGAATGCAGGCTTGTAGGGATAGGTTGGGGGGATGGATCTGAGTAGGATGTTCTTTGGAGCATCAGCATGTTCTCGATGGGCAGAATGGCTTGCTTCCATATCATAAGGATTCTATGAGATTAAGTATTTTTTGTGCGACTTTGGAACTCCTTGCCTCAGAAAGTGGTACAAGTGGCTCCTTCATATTATTAAGACAAAGGAAGATGGATTCTTATCAGGCAGTGGGATTGAGGGTTACAGAGGAGATTAGGAATCTGGAATTCAAAACATAGACCGTTTGGTAGCAGAACAGGCTCAAGAGCCTGAATGGTTTACTCCTGTTCCCATTTCAGATGTATGATGGGTCAAACCAACCCTTTCAGTGACATAACCCACTCTGTAATTCTATAATTGAGAGCAAATACACAGAGATTGTAGTTTGAATAGAAACAGAAAATGCTGCAGATTCACAGCATGTTCATTAGCATGTGTAAACAGAAAAGACGGGTAATGTTTCAGGTTCAGGAACAAGCTCTGAATGCTGATGGAGCGCCCACAGTTTATGATAAATCAGTAATGTCTCAGTTCATACCTTGTATTCCTGCAGATCAATGCACTGGTATTTCTAACAGTGGAATTGGTTCAATGGCCAAGACCATGGAGGATTTCAGAAGACAGTATCACAATAATAAATACAAAGATTGCCTCATTATTTTGAGCAATTGGCAAGTTCATTTTTAAAATAAGCACGCTTATGGCAATATAGGAGGGAAGGAATGGAAATGTGTTGATCAGAAGTCGTGTAATTCCAGCTGGAACATAAACAAAAAATATAGCAGATGCTGGAGATTGAACGTAGAACACAGCAACAGGCCCCTCAGCCCATCCATTTCTGTGCTGACCATGATGCCATTCTAAACTAATCCCATCTGCCTGCGCATGATCCTCATCCCTCTATTCTCTGCCTGTTCATGTGCCTGTCTAAATGCTTTTAAACATTGCTAATGTATCTGCTTCTGTCACCTCCCCTGGCAGCACATTCCAGGCAGCTAGCAGCCTCTGTGTAAAAGACTTGCTTCGCACATCTTCTTTAAGTTTACCCCCTCTCGCTTTAAAACCTAAACCTCCTAACATTTGACATTTCCACCCTAGGAAAAAGAGTTGAACTATCTACCCTATCCATGCCTCTTACCATTTTATATACTTCTATCAGGTCACCCCTCAGTTTCCAACACTCCAGGAAAAGAAATCTAAATTTGCCCAACCTCTTGTAATTGCTGACACACTCTAATCTTGGTAACATCCTCTTCAAAGCCTCCACATTCTTCCAATAGTGTGACAACCAGAACCACATATAATACTCCAAATGTAACCCAGCTAAAGTCTGATATAGCTGCAACATGACTTGCAACATCTATACTCAATGCCTGACCGATGAAGGCAAGTGTGCTGTACACCTTCTTTCTTACCTTATCCACTTGTGTTGGCCCTTTGAAAGAGTTATGAACTTGCACCTCAAGATCTCTCTGTATATCAATGCTCCTCAGGGTCCTGCCATTTACTGGATAACTTCCTCTTGCATTTGATCTCCCAAAATTCATCAGCTCATGCTTGTCCACATCAAACTCCATCTGCCAATTCTCCACCCAACTTGCCAACTGATCTATAACCCTCTACATATTTTGATAATCTTCCTCACTACCTACATCTCCACCAATTTTCATATTGTCTGCAAACTTATGAATCTGACCATCTACATATTTATCCAAATTGTTAACACTTATTGCAAACAACAGAGGTCCCAGCAATGGTTCTTGTGGAACACCACTGGTCACAGACCTCCGGTCAGAATAACACCCCTCCACAACTACCCTCTGCCTTCTAAAACCAAGCTAATTTTGTTTCCAACCTACCAACTCACCGTGGATCCTATGTGATTTAATCTCTGCAATCAGCCAAACCATGAGGGACCTTGTCAAATGCTTTAGTAAAGTCCATGTAGACAACATCCATTGCCCTGTCTTCATCAATCAACATTGTCACTTCCTCAAAAAAAAATCAAATATGTTAGACAAGACATCCTCCACACAAAGCCTTGCTGACCATCCCTAATAAGTCCATCAATTCCCAAATGTGAATAAATCCTGTGCCTGAGAGTCTTCTCCGATAACTTCCCTGCCACTTTTGTAAATCTCACTGGCCTATAATTTCCTGGATTATCCGTGTTGCCCTTCTTAAACAAAGCAATAACATTGACTATTCTCCAATCTTCTGAGGCCTCGCCCTTGGCTAAAGAGGATAAAAAGATATCTGTCAATGCACAAGCAATCTCTTCAGTTCAGCTCTGATGAAGACTCATCTAGACTCAAAATGTTAGCTTGCTGTCTCTGTATGGATACTGTCTGACCTTCTGTGATCTCGAGCATTCGTTGCTTTCAATCTCTTCCCTTGTCTCCCTCAGAATCCTGGCATAGATACCATCAGGCCATAGGGACTTATCTGGCTTAATGTTTTTCAAGACACCCAACGCCTTTTCCTTCTTAATATTGGCATGCCCTAAATTATCAATGGATGCCTCCCTAATGTTATCACCACTAATGTTATCAATGTCCTTCTCTTTGATATAAAGTACTCATCAAGAACCTTACCCACTTCTTCCAGCTCCACACCTAAATTTCTTCCTTTGTCCTTGAGTGGACCTTCCCACTCCCTAATTACTTTCTTGCTCCTAGCATTGCATAAAATGCCTTTGGATTCTCCTTAACCCTACCTACCGAGGACATTTCATGGCCCCTTTTAACCCTCCTAATTCTTTGTTTAAGTTCTTTCCTGCTTAACTTATATTCCTCAAGAGCCTTGTCTAATTTCAGTTTCCTGAACATTCCATATGCTTCATTTTCCTTTTTGCCTAAACTTTCAATATATCTTGTTATCCAAGGTTCCTGAATCTTGCTGATCAACTAGACTTTAAAACACTCTCATATGTCAGATGTGGATTTACCCACAAACAGCCACCCCCAATGTAATTTCTGCAGTATCTCCTTAGTGTTGTTGCAGTTAGTCTTCCCCATTTTAGTACTTTCACTGAAAGACATGCTTAACCTGAGCCGTAACTAGCTTAAAATTTACAGAATTATGGTCACTGTTCCCAAAACTTCGATAATCTTGGCAGATTCATTCCCCAACACAAGGTCTAGTATGGCTCCTTCCCTAGTGTACAATCTACATATTGTTTCACGAAACCCTCCTGGATACACCTAACAAATTTTGCCTCATCTAAGCCCCTGGCACGAAGGGAGTCCCAGTCAATATTGAGAAAGCTAAAATCATCTACTGCAACAACTCTGTTGTTTTACATCTTTCCCCTATCTGCTTACATATCTGTTCCTCTAGCTCCTGAAGGCTATTGGGAGGCCAAAAGCATAACCCCATCATAGTGATTGCACCTTTTTTTAAACACTGAGTTCTACCTGTGTGGTCTTGCCGGATGAACCTTCCAAGATGGCATCTCTTAGTGCTGCTGTGACATTCTCTTTAAGCAGTAATACAACTCTCCCACCCCTTTTACATCCCTCTTTATCATACCTAAAACATCTAACCCCTGGAATGTTGAGCTGCCAGTCCTGCCCTTCTTTCGACTAAGTTTCTGTAAATTGGTACAACATTGTCGTTCCATGGTGCTCTGCCTGGTCTTCCTATTAGTTTTAATTGACCTCCTACCTTCTCCTCAATTGCTCCACATGCTGAGCTATTGCTCCATTTCCAACTCCTGCCATATTAGTTTCAACCTTCCTGAATGGCAGTAGCAAACCTCCCTACCAGAGTATTGGTATCTCTCCAGTTTAGGTACGACACGTCCTTCTTATACAGATCTTTGCTTCCCTGGAAGACATCCCAATGTTCGGATACTTGAAGCTTTCCTTCTGCAACAGCTTTCCGGCCACACATGAACTGTCCTACTTTCCTATTCCTAGCCTCATTTGGGAGTAATCCCAAGTAATCCCAAGACTACAATCCTACAGGTTTTCTGAATTTCTGATTTTTTGAAGAAGGGTTCAGACCCGAAACGTCAGCTTTCCTGCTCCTCTGATGCTGCTTGGCCTGCTGTGTTCATCCAGCTTTACACCTTGTTATCTCAGATTCTCCAGCACCGGCAGTTCCTACTATCTCTGAGTCAATCCTACAGGTATGCTTTTCAACATTTTCCCTGAAATTCCCTTTGCAGGACATCGTCTCTCTTTCTGTCAATGTTATTGGTACCAATATACACCACAAACCTGTGGCTGCTCACCCTCCCCTTTCAGAATACCCCATGCCCACTCAGTGACACCCTTGACTCTGGCATGAGGGAGGCAACACACCAATGTCGTGTCTGGCTTATGCCCACAGAAATGCCTAGCTGTGCCCCTGACTATAAACTCCCCAATCACTACTGCTCACCTACCCTTCAACCCTCCCCACTGTACCACAGTGCCAATGATGGTGCCACTGATCTAGTAGCTGCTCCATTCATCTGAGAGACCATTCCTTCCCCCCACAGCAGCATCTAAAATGGTATCCCTGTCTGAAAGGGAAATAGCAACAGGGGCTTGTGCACTGCCTGCCCCTCCATTTGATCACCCATTCATCTGGTTGAACTTTTAGCGTGACCGCGTCCCTGAAACTCCTCTCTATAAAACATTCGGCCTTGTGTACACTCCTCAGTGAGTCCCATTACCTCTCTAACTGATCCATGCAGTCTGAGAGGAACTGTAAGTGGACGCATTTCCTGAGATATCATTGTCAGGGAGATTTGATTTCTCCCTGATCTCACACATCTCACAGGAGGAGATTGCCACCCCAATAACTACCATTACTGCCCCTTGACGATCTATTGGATTAAAAGAAAAGGAAACACTTTAACATTTTGTACATTATTGCTGCTTGCTCCCTCAATGTAGTCTGACACTCACCAAAGCCAATACTTTGACCTCACCAGCAGATCGACAACTCACTACTGAGGGTCCGTTGTTTTTCACCAATGACCAAATGTTTCTCTCTCTCTCCCCCATCCCTCTCTCTCTGCCCCTTCTCCCTTTATCCTTCTCTATCTCTCTCTCTTTCCTTCCCTCATTATTTAGCTCATAGTGGGAGGGACGGGAACACCACACTAATGTAAAGTTTAGGGATTCACCATTCTTTGATGTTAAGTCCTCCATGGCCCCCTTCTCAGTTATTGTGAGTCAGCTAATTTCTCCCAGAATCCTCCTCAGTCGCTTCTCATTACCGCCCTCTGTGGCCTGAAATCAGAGCGGAAAGTGCTGGAGAAGCTTAGCAGCTCAATTCCAAACAAGAGTCATAATAGACTTAGAACATTACCTTTGCTCTTCCCTCCACAGATCCTGCTAGACCTGCTGAGTAGTCTTTAACACATTTTTGGTTTTATTCCTGGTAGAACATAGTTGGGTTGAAGATTAAAATCTCATATGTGTTAAGTCACAAAATCTAGACGATGTGAACAGATATCATTGTCAAGCCACTGTCAAGATTGTGAGAGCACCCCACACTATAATTCCTTAAATATATTGTGTCATTAGCATAGTAAACATCCCAAAGTTATTCCAAATTTCCAAAGCATTACGGGTCAGCAATAAATAAAAATTAGGAGCATAAGAAGATATTTTGACAATCCAAACCTGCTTCACCATTCAATAGAGTCATAGTTGATCTGATCTTGACTTAGTTCCACTTCCTGCCATCTCTCACAATCCATGATGTCCTTCTAGGTCAGAATGTTCTCCACCTCCACCTCAAGTATATTGTGTTCAACAGCACAGCTTCCACTGTTCTAATGTGAAAGTGATTCCAAATTTTGATAACACTCGGAGAGATCAAATTCCTCCTCATCTCTGTCATAAATGGGAATCCCTTTATCCTGCAACTGCTCCTCTTATTTCTAAGCTCTACTAGAAGGAGAACATTGCATGTACCCTGTGAGCTTAGGTACAACTGGTTCAATTTTTCTTTGAAAAACAAACCTTTCATCACAGATACCAATGCAGTGAGCTTACTTTGAACTGTCATAATAAGGAGACCAAAATGATACACAATACACCAGGTGTAATCTCATCAATGTGCTGTGGTGGAACTTTCCCTACTGATGCACAGCATGTTCCTTGCAAGGAAGGTCACCATTCCCTTTGTCTTCATAGTTTTTTGATTCTGCTTGATAATGAAATTATGAATGAAAATATCCATGGGTGAACTTCCTGCCCTCAATTAACATCACTTATGGTCTCAATTCCCTGATCACCCACCTCCCTGGCAAGTGAGAAATGAATGACTTGCCTATCGGATTTTAGAGGATTCCTGTAATTGACCCATTCTTGAATAACTGGAAGTAATGATGGGCAAAAGGAGGATAAGTGGCTGCCTTTGAATACCACCTCTGACCCTTGCCTCTGCCCCCTGACCTCTCTCTCTCAGGCATCTTCCTTGCTCCATAAGAAGGGTATAACAGATTGTTACTTTCTCACCAATGTAGCCGTCAAGAAGAAGGACGAGATTGTTGGACTTTACGACCCATGATTTGCCAGCTGCTGCAGTGACCTGGAAGATCTTGCTGAGGTCTGGGGCTAGCATGCTCATTGCCACCTGACGCACTTGATACTGATAGGAATTGCCATGTTTCTCCTTCCCTTTTACAACCTAATCTTCACCATTTTTACAATAAACCTAATCTCTCCTTTCCTTGTTTCCCTCTATCAACTTCCCAATTTTCTGCTTTAAGTAGCCACAATTTATTTTGGCTACTCTCTTCCTTTTAGTATACTTTCTAAGTTCTTACTGTCCATTTCATATTTCTTCCTTATTTACTTACTTATTCTATTGTTATTCTCTTTACTTTAGTAATGTCATTTTTGCATTTTTAACAACTGTTCACCATCTTTTAATTAGGCACTAATCATGTAACATTGCAACCTTTATGTTGAAGGATATCTTTCTTAACTTAGCCACAGGTGGTACATGCTGTATTGTTAGGCTGAAAGCACCTCACCACCTCTTTAAGTTCCGATCAAATGTTTTCAAGAAGGCACATACACTTCAAATGCAAGTAATTTATTTGTTTAGAATACCCACATGAATTAATAATTATTAGTTTGTACTATGGTAAATATATATTAGGAAATTATATAATTAGGTTAAACAACTGAGATAAACAAGCCGGCCTTTCGCTGCCACGGGGGCGTTGTTGACGGTGGCGCTTAGAGCTCTAGCTCAGATTCCATGGCCCTTGTCACGTCACCCCAGTCCGATGGAGTGAAGTCCAATGAGCAGAGCAAAATCCCTGATGTTATTATGATTCTGAATCCAAGGTTATGTGCTAGGTTCCCATTTCGTCATAACTTCTGTACTTCTCCTGCCCTTAAATATAGGTGGAAAAAAATATCGAGTTGACCCCGTATAGACTGCACAAGCTGGTGGTTCCCACTGCCCCTCAAGGTCAGGAGGGTTCCCTCCAGTCAAAACAAACTGATTTTGCATTAAGGTAGCAAGAACTGCAGATGCTGGAGTCAGAGATAACAAAGTGTGGAGCAGGAAAGTTGACGTCTTGGGTCGGGATCCTTCTTCAGAAAAAAGTTTCCCGAGCCGAAACGTCAGCTTTCCTGTTGGTCTATTGTTGCCTGGCCTGCTGTGTTCCTTCAGCTCCACGCTGTGTTATCTCTTGTTTTTGCATGAAGCCTGTCTGTCACATACTTTTGTTTTTTACATTTCTTCAACTTCTTATGGCCATTTCCAATTAACCCTTACTAGTCTGGTTTGAATATATCATTTTTAAACACTGCACAGCCTTCCCATAGAATCTAAATTTCAGAACAAAATATTTATAGTTGAGATGCATGGCGTACCTTTTTAAATGTCTGTCACTTAATTATCATTGTACATTTAAAATTATTTCCCTTGGCTGATTTAGTCTAGTCTGTCTTAAAATGTTTCTAATGTTAATTTTAAGCCACTATTTCATTTCAGCAAACCAATTTCAGACACAGGCTTGTCACATTTAAGCTGGATGTGTTATTCTGAATATTATGCTTATATGAATGATTTAGGCTTGAACGTCAGGATGGAAAATTGTGGGGAGGATAGCCTTAGACTACAGAGTATATAGACACCTGGTCAGATGGACTAATCAATGGCAAATAGAATTTAATCTCAATAAATGTGAGAAGATGCATTTGGCTAGGATAAAGGAGATGAGGTAATGCATGATGAGCGGTAGGACACTGGGAAAGACCAAGGATTAAAGGGGCCTAGGTGTGTATATATACCAATTCCTTAAGTTATCAGGATAATCAGTGGCCAAGGAAGGAAATATTTGCCTTCGTTAGTTGAGGCTCAGATCAGAGTTTAAGAGATTACACTGGAACTGTATGAAACATTGGTCAGGCCACAGCTAAAGGATTGTGTGCAGTTCTGGAATCCAAATTATCAGAGGGATGTGATAGCACTGAAGAGGGCAGAGGGGAGATTTACCAGGGTATTACCTGAGCTGAAGGGTATCAGTTATGAAGACAGACTGGATAGACCGGTGTTATTTTCCTTAGAGCAGAGGAGATTGAGATGTATAAAATTATGAGGGGCATAGATAAGGTAGGCAGGAGGTAACTTTTCCCCTTGATGGAGGGATCAATACCAGGGGGCAAAGATTTCAGGGAAGGGGCAAAAAGTTTAGAGGAGATGTGAGGAAAATCTTTTTCACCCAGAGGGTTGTGGCAATCTGGAACTGGCTCTCTGTAAGGGTGGTAGAGGCAGACACACTCAGAACATTTAAGAAGTATGTTAGATTAATTAATAAAGTTAGGTCACATGGGATTCAGGGTGAGCTTGCCAATTGTATACAAAATTGACTTAAGGATAGTAGACAGAGAGTCGTGACAGAAGGTTGCTCTTGGGACTGGAGGCCTGTCATAAGTGGTGATCCATAGGGATCAGTCTGGGTCATCTTTTGTTTGTCATTTACATAAATGATTTGAATGAAAATATAGAAGGCATGGTTAGTAAGTTTGCAGATGACACCAAAATTGGTGTCATTGTAGACAATGACAAAGGTTTTCATAGATTACAAAGGGATCTTGATCAAATGGGTCAGTAGATTGGAAAATGGCAGATGGAGTTCAATCTAGAGAAATACGAAGTATTGTATTTTGGTACAACAAATGGGGGCAAGGACTTATATAATTCATGGTGGGGCCTTGAGTAATGTTGTAGAACAGAGGCTCCTAGGGTTTCAGGTACATAATTCTTTGAAGTTTGTGTCACATATGGCCAGAGTAGTCAAAAAGGCATTTAACATGCTTGCCTTCATTGCTCAGTCCTTTGATCATGGGAGTTAGGAAGTCATGTTGAGTTTGTATAGGGCACTGGTAAGGTTTCTTCAGGATTACTGTGTCCAGTTCTGGTGTAGGAAGGATATTATTAAGCTAGAGATGTTACTGGGTATGAAAAGTCTGAGTTATAAAGAAGGCTAGATAGGCTGGGATAGTTTTAACTGGAGCATTGGAGGCTGAAAGGTGACCTTACAGAAGTTAATAAAATCGTGATGGTTATAGATATGGTTAATTGTAGGTATCTTTTCCCTAGGTTGGGGATTTCAAGACTAGGGGGCTTATTCTTAAGGTGAGAGGAGAGATTTAAAAAAAGACATGAGGAGTAATTATTTTTACACAGAGGATGGTTCATACGTGGAATGAGCTTCCTGAGGAAGTGATTGATGCAAGCACAGTTACACTAAATAAAAGCTATTTGGATTAGTCTATGAATAAGAAATGTTTGGAGAAATATGGACCAGGAGCAGGCAGGAGGGATTAGTTTGGTTTGGGATTATGTTTGGAATGGGATGGTTGGACTGAACTGTTTCCATGCTGTATGACACGCTGACCCTGAAAGTCCAGTAGAATTTTTATTATTCAACATCTATGAGACCAGGAGTTTACCAGTTGATCAAATATTCCAGATAATCTAGAGGTGTACGTAATTAACCTAAAAACAAACACAGTGTAATTGGAATGTAATGCAGAGCTATACACATCACTGTTATATTTCATTTTATATTTTATATTTTATAAATCCCTAAAAATAGAATGCAACTTTGCTTTAAGTAAAACCTACAAGCAGAGAGCCTCTCACTTGCACTCTCAACTGACTCCTCAAATATTATAGTATTTGAGGAGAAATTGGCTCAAAATGGAATCAACTGTTGGTATTTCATGTGGCCATTCAATTGAACAAGTGCATTTACACTGAGGTAAATAAGTTTCAACAAAGCTAAAATAATTGGACAGATTAATACAGGAAACTTTGCGGTATTTGAAGTGTATAATTTTCGCCAATTTATCGAAATGCGAGTGCATAACGTACGAGTTGAAACATAGTTTGCTGTAACTAGTTGTGTACTTGCGATGTTAAGGCATACAGGGTTACAGGCCAAGTGCTGGAAAATGGGGTTAAAATAGTTAGGTAGTTGTTTTGACTGGTGCAGGCAGAATGGCCCAAAGGGCCTTTTTCTGTGCTGTTTGTTTATGACTATTTGACAGTATGATCACTCTTCCCAAGCAGACTTTTTACAAGGAGGTTATTAATTAAGCCTGTCTTTATTACATAGTACCCTACCTAAAATAACCAGTTCCCTCGTTAGTTCAACATGTATTATTTAACAAAATTGTCCGAATATTTTTCATTAGTGTGCCCTTAAGGTTATCTACGCCAAATTGGTTTTTCGAATATCAACTAAGACTGTCATCGCAATTCTTGCAAGACCTTTCTTACAAGGCCCATTATTTATTGACATATGCTCTGCTTCACAGTTTAGATAACATTAGGGGTCCATAAACAATTTCTATCAGTGAATTGTTTTGTTTGATTTTTCTTTTCTCCAAACAAATTGTTTCTGTATTCTTCTTGTTGGTGTAGAAAATATTGTATTAATGAAAGCCTGAGGATCTCTACAGTGCAGAAGCAGACCATTCAGCCCATCAAGTCCACATTGACCATCTAAAGAGCATCCCACCCAGACCCATTCCCCTCCCCTATCCCTGCAACCATACATTTCCTGCGGCTAACCCACACAGGCTACACATCCCTAGGCACTACGGGGTGATTTAGCATGGCCAATCCACCTAACCTGCACATCTTCGGAGTGTGGGAGGAAACCGGAGCACCCGGAGGAAACACACACAGACACAGAGAGAGTGTGCAAACTGCACACAGACAGTTGCCCAAAGTGGGAATTGAACCCGGGTTCCTCGCACTAACCATAAGCCACTATGCCCCCCATAGACAGGAACTGGAACACGCTGTTACTGTAGATAGCATAGTTGGCATTTGAACGTTACAGAGGCAAAACTTAACACTATGCAGGAAGTGATAGCCTAGTGGAATCATCACTAGACTAATCACCCAGAGCTCCAAGTAATCTTTTGGGGATCCGGGTTAGAATCCTATCATGGCAACTGGTGGAATTTGAATTTAATGAATTATTGGAATTAAGAGTCTAATTATGACTGTGAAAGCATTATTGATTGTTGAGGAAATCCCCACCTGATTCATGAATGTCCTTCAGAGAAAGTAATTTCAACATCCTTATCCTATCCGGCCTACACGTGACTCCAGACTCCCTTAACTGCTCTCTGGGCCATTATGGATGGGTAATAAATTCCCTACCCAGCCAGTGATGCCCACATCCTATGAATGAAGAAAACATTCCGATGGTTATAATGATCTAATCTTATATTAACTGAGTTAACCCACCGAACTTACCTTTCTCTCTACCCTCCATAAATATCAAATACTATTGAACATTTAGGTCCCAGCCTTTATTACTTAGCAAACATAACTTTATAAAGACTACCCACCTACACGTATTTGTGTTGTTATCACTTCATCCATCTTGTTATGAATGCTTTGTGCGTTTACATTTTAAGAGATTTTAAGTCTGCCTTTCCTCTTATAATTTTTCCTTATTATAGCTCTATTTACCACTGCACCTTCAATCATTCACATATTATTACTCCGTACTATTGCCTTGCCCTGTCTACTTAATACTCTGCATCACTCATACGTTCATATGGTTTTGAAAAGGTTACTACTGATTAGTACCATTCGCAGCACTCACAATGACGATATTATGCTGTATTGTGAAAAGTGTACAAATTGTATCTATTTTATCTAATTGATTCTAGGGTTTGGATTTTGAACTAGTGCCATGTCTGTTTGGTCTGCATGGAAGGAGGAAATCAATGATTAACTTGTAGCCATCGTGACATCTTTTTTGAACACCATAGGGAAGACAGAATCACTGGCAAGTAATTGGGTTTTGTTCACCCTGGGTGATTTTCATGAGTTTTACAGAGTAAACCGTTGTCCATTAGGTTGGAGATGAAATGATGTGGAACTTACTCCTTTGGCTTAGGGGCTCACAGAAAGCTTGAAGAAAGCCCTTTTATTTTCAGGTTTGCAGGGGTTTTGTCTGAATTTGGAAATATAAGACAGTTGCTCGCAAAGAACATGGTTTGTTTAGAATGGTTAAAAAGTAGATTCCCCAATGTAAGGGCTTTGTTTTGGAAGTTCCAGACCAGGAGTATTTTGTTAAAACCCTGAAGGAGTTAGTTGAAGCCAAATATCTCTAAACTCATGGAGATGGAGACTGAAGAAAGAGGCTTCAAATTCTCAAGACTGGGAATTGAAGACAGTTCTCTCTGGTGTGAGTGCTGTTTCTGGAACATTTTTGGGATTAATGGGATTGTAGTTTACCATGTATCAAAATCATTAAATTTGAGTTATATATATTATTCCATTTTGATTTTAATTTCATCTGCATATTGAACTTACATTTTATAATTAATACCAAAGCTTCAGCATTGTGTGCTTGTGTTTCTGTGAAAGATTATGTAGTTATAATAAAAAAAAAGAATATGATCTATCAAGCTAGATTTTAGTCTAGGGTCTGGGATCTGATATAATATCAAATGGGGTTATAACAATAGGGATTGTGGGCAGAACAATGTAAGATGTTGAAGTAGTGAGATCTAATGATCAGGTCCTCACAGTTTCTGTAACAACATCTATCACATCAACGTAACATGTAAGTAGTTGTTAACATGCAAATATTATATCTCTTTATCTATAAAAGACACTTTGAGTTGGAGCAGGAAGATGTTTTCCTCAACTACATTAGACCAGGCATGCCCTATAGTTTCCTACACTTAAAGAGGATATTGATAGCATCTTCCATCATGAGCAGCAGCCTCTACATAGTGAGTTGGCATTCCCATGCAATGATGTCCCCTGATGTTAATCACCCAATCCATCAAAATACTACGCCCCAAACAAAGTTATACAAGCAGCCAGAATAGAAGAGGACAGATAGCTCAGAATTCTGTTGGGCTCGAAGAGTAGCAATAAAGAAACATAATAGAATTTGAAAATGCATTTGAAAATTTTAAAATTGAGGCATTCTTTAACCAGAATCCAGTCAGTGAACATGGGGGCAATGAATGAGCAGCTTTTAATGTGAGTGAGAACAGAAGCAGTAGAGTTTCATTTGAGTAGAATATGGGAGGTTAGCCAGAACCATTGTAGTAAGTCCAGTTCCAAGTTAATGAAGGAATGAATGTATATTCAACCACAGAAGAGCTGAGACAGAACCATGGGCAGGCGATGTTACTGAGATGTACCACACAAACAGTTAGTGAGGTCATATGGCTTTGTTTCTCAAATAATTCAACAAGTGTAAACCAACAGAGCTCCCTGAGTTATGTTTAACTAGGGTCACAGACCAGTTTACTCTGTAATGCTATGTGACACACAAATTGGGAACCAGGAACCACTGATGACAACATTCAGGTAAAAATCACCACTGATGAATCTAAATATCTTACAGTGTACCTTGGGACTCTACTGGAGGCAGGCAGAGCTGGGACATCATCAGTTCAAAACAGGAGAATGAGGTTCAGGGAGGAATGCCGTAAAGTCAGAATTATAGATGATTTGAAATAATTAGCACATCAAAGGGAATTATTTCGATACAGAGAGGGAGAGGTGTATTGCGCCCACAGGGGTAGCCACTTTTTGCAAAGAGCAGTCGTCTTTCTATTTATTAATGAACTTCCTGAGAAACTGAAATCTATGTCATTCTCTGAAGGTTCCCTCAGATTTAGATAATAAAGAAGTAAAGAAATAGGAATGTCAAATCAAAATGTGAACACTGGGTGAGATTGTTTGTGGCAAGAAACTACTATAAATGAAACAGATTCTGGAATTTTAATGTGATGAACTTGATTAGTGCCGCTTTACTTTGTTCTTACATTGTACCATGCTGGCACAGATTATTTTAACTGGATTAAAGGAGGCGCTTAGGTCCTTTATGTCTGTGGTTCAGGTTCAACCATAAGACCAGGAGCCTTTTGAGGTCAAAGGATTGGCAAGGGGCAGAGGTGGGCACTGCCATTGTAATGGAAGAGAACAATGGCAACTCCAACTTGAGAGGCTGTTGGATTTCTAAAGCCTCTCATTAAAACTGATTCCATACAGACCACCTCCAGTGAAGAGGAAATTCCACTTTCGTGTGAGTTTAACCCCTACAGGGTATTTCACCTGATGTGGCAATTCTGATATTATCGACTGTAACATAAGAAACTGGGGGTTAATATCCTGGTATTTGTAGTGATTTGGACAAGGGCCTGGTGGGTCTCATTGCCGGTGAGACTCCTTAGCAGGGTTTTTAACCTGGGCCAATCAGAGAGGTTGACAGCTATAAACTGGAGGTTCTATGGAATAAGGTTTTTGTACAAAAGTGTCTTTTTACTGAGTCACTCCACGTAAACACACACAGACATGGATGATGTGGGAAAAATAAAAGCACTACTGCTGGGCTCCTTTTGGGTGCAGTGGAAGTGTGGGGGAATATTAAAAAATAAAGAGATTCAGAGTGCTCCAATTTCCTCTCATGTGAACTGGTACCAGATTTATCTTACGTAGAAACACAGAAGGTGCTCAGGGCAGGAGAAGGCCTTTTAACTCCTCGGGCCTAATCCACCATTCAACAGCATTATGGCTGATTGTCAAGCTCAACATGATGCCAAACTTGTGACGCACATTGGGACATTTGACTACATTAAAGGTGTTTATAAATGCAACTTCTTGTTGTGGTTAACACGAAATTTGATTGTACTGTTATTATGTAAATTTATAATTGTCAGAAAATAAAGCAGCTAGATGAGTTCCATCAGTCTAGTTACCATCTGTCACTAAAATGTTGAAGGAGCACAATTGAGCAAACGTATGAAAGATTCAGCATCGTCCATCACTATATGTGGGATATAGTGGTTTGGTTTCATTTTCGACTCAAATCGTGAGCACCTAATTGAGGTTAGAACTTCCAGCGTGGAACGTAGGGAGTGCTACACTGTCGGTCTTGTTGTCTCTCAGATGAGATGTTCGGCTGTGGCCTGATCTGTGCTCGCAGGTACATGTAAAAGATTCCATCACAATTCCAAAGGTGGTGGGGTTGGGAGTTAGGAGTGGAATTTACACTGTTATCCTGAGCCAACATGAGTTACCTCTTAACTAAGACTACAGAGTACAGGTTAAGTTGTCATTATCACATTGCTGCTTGTGGGATCTTGCTCTGCAGTATTGGCTGTTGTGTTTCCTACACTATGACAACGATGGCACAATTGAGATGCTTCACTGGTTGTACAGTACTTTGGGATGTTGTGAACTGTACTCTTGTAAACGCAAATTCGATTTTCTACACTTTAAGGAGGTGATTTTCGGATACTGGAGGTCAGCTGGGTTCCTGGAGTGGAATGTGAACACGTGGGACTGGATTTTCTGAGCAGTAGCAACGTCATGGAGATTGCCGCTCTGCCCTTTCATCTTTGTGAAAGAAGGAAGCTCCACATTTCTGAGAGGAGATTTTACTCCTCAGAAATGCAGAGCAATACTTCCATTCTGATAGCTCGTCACAGCACAGAATTGTTACAGGAAGGCCATTTAGAAAACTCATTCATGGGATGAGGGTGTCGCCAAATTGGCCAGTATTTATTTCCCATCCTTAATTGCCATGAGGGCAATTAAGGGCCAATCACATTTCTTGGGGTCTGGAGCCACATGTAGGCCAGACCAAGTCTGAAGCCACACGACACCAGGTTATAGTCCAATGGGTTTATTTGGAATCACTCAAGCTTTCAAAGTGCAGCACCTTACTCTGGTGCAGTGAGAGAGAAGAGTACACGGCACAGTGTTTATAGGCAGAGAGATCAAGGATAGAGAGATCAAAGGATCATACAAATGGTGTGAGTGGAGTGTCAGATGATAAGTCTGTGCAGGTGACCAAGAGTGTTAGATGGTGAGTAAAATGTTTATAAAGGAAATGTCAGTGCCGTGCTCTCATGACAATCAGGCAGAGGTATAGGAATCTACAAAGGGTGACATCCCAGGCCAGGCACTGAATTGTAGGTGTGAGGCCTTGTTCAGGATCTGTCTCAGGGTGTTAAACCCCGAATTAGGTTGGTTTTATTCTGGGAGCTGGAAATTATAAGATGCCAAACTGACTGTAACTACAAATGTATGTTTTTTGAACAAAATACAATGCATCTACAAAGAAACAAACGTCTTGGATGAAATGATTCACCCCGTAAATTTATACATGTGTGTGTGTGAGAGAGTGTCTTGGCGTATATGTAGGTGGTGTAGTTCCATTGCCTTGTCTGCTTGGAAGTCTCTTGTAACTGTTCTGCTGTATCTTCAGCACAAGCTGTGAATATGGAATCCATGTGATTTCAATGAGACCAGGCAAGGGTAACCATTCCCTTCCCTAAAGGACATTAGTGAATCAGATGGGTTTTTCCTCAACAATAGGTTCTTCATTCCAGATTTTTGTTAAAGTCCCATTCCACCAAATGCTAGGTTGGGATTTGAACTCAGGAATGTTACATGGGTTTCTGGATTAGCATACCAGTGATGATATCATAAGGCCATCACATCCCTTGCTAATCAAACCCTCCTTTTCATAGCGGTCAGCTGCTGTATTTTGCAATTCAAAGTTTGCTGGCAGTTACTTTGACAGTTATGTTTGGTCTGATGTTAAGGTGTTAGGAAAATAGGGTGTCAAATGGCTAGGATGATAAGGTGCCAAGTAGGTAGGGTGCTGGCTTGGTGGAGTGACAGCTGGGAAAGTGGCAAATGCCAGATGTGTGGTGGGTAATGTATCAGACAGCCAGTTAATTAAGGATAGGTTACCAGGGGCAGGACACCAGATGGGTAAGGGATTGAGTGCCAGGTCAGCAGGTTCCTAAGTGGGTAGGGTACAAGCTGGCGAGTGTGCCAGCTGGATAAGGGATAAAGTGCTAAAAGGATAGGCTGCCAATGTGTGAGCTGGTAAAGTTGATGATGCAGTATCTAGAGTAGGTCAGCTGGGTGGAAGAAGACAGGTCCAATGTGGGCTGGATCCTGTCAGGTCGTGCAGTGCAGTGATTGGATCAGGTCTGGGTGGGAGTGAGGGAGAGGTGGATGAACTCCAGCAGGAAGATGATAGGGTCATACTGATTGGATTGTGATGGAGGGAGTAACAGGTCAAAGTCTGGCAGCTTACACCTTCTGAGGTAGGCTTGGTCAAGAGGTGCATAAGATATATATGGGTCATTTGATTGGTCTTTAGAGTCTAAACTCTCTTAAGTAACTATTTTACTTAATTTCACCAGAACTTTCCAAAGTCTCTCATTTTTGTGGAAACTTTCGGAAGGTTCCAGTGCAGAGAAACTGCACACCAGAATATTCAATTTCCTGAGCCATTCCATCAAAGAGTGTGACAATGGGGATTCCAAAAAGTCCTAATGCCCAATCTCATCTAGACTCTAATTATGACTGCTCAGCAGCAAATCCAGGCCAGAACCTTTGAAAGGCTAAAGGAAGATTGACCAACCGCTGCATAAGATTGATAGCTGGGAAGAAATAATTTTCAGGATAATTGCTGGGGCTGGAGTGTAGCCAGATGTTCTATAGTTCACTTGTGTAAAACTGTTCGTGGGTCCTTCTGCCTGAGCTGCTGGAGCCTGTGTTTCTGTGGTGTGGGATTCTCAAGCCTTTTTAATGACTGTCACTGTGTTATTCTACAGTTTCTTCAGTTTGATTATGTTGCAGATCCTTTCGCATAAGAACTGAAAAAAAAGTTGAAGAATGTATCGTCCAAATGAAGTTTTAAAAATTCAAATCCTCATCGATATTTTCTCACATCAATTGACAATACAGAATACAATTTAAACCTGTCTGCTAATGACCATCAGTGATACAGATATGAACCAAGCCTCAACATCTCCCCTGTAAAACTGAAACAACACAAGCTGGAAAGTATAGCACAATTTCAAGGCGACAATCACGGAACCTTATTGTTACAGATTGTGGTATATTGTATTGTACTGTTTTGTATTGTTCATGGCTTCATTCCCAAAGATCCACTATTAGCACTTGTTATTGCAGGAAGCATGAGCACATCAAGGGACACTGCACTTTACCCAAGGAGTCTGAACCTGTCTCCAGCATTGTATTCTTGTGTTGAGACTCCTCACACAGAATTGGCTGTCTTATAATGGACTGGTAAGTAATGTACTTTCAATTTAATTGAAAATCTCAAACATCTTTACTTAACAAACTGATAACTTCCATTCATTGAAAAACAAAGAATTGCGGATGATGGAAATCTGAAAAGAAAACAGAACTAGCCAAAGAAACTCAGCAGGCCTGGCAGCACCTGTGGATGAAAAGCAGAGTTCAGATTCCATGTCTTTCAGTGTCTGAAAGTGGGTGACTGGACCTGAGCGTCGACTCTGCTTTCTATTCACAGAGCTGCTGATCTCTTCCATCCACGGAGAAACTTATGTGCACATGCTTAGTCTAGCATGCTGCGGTCTAGGCTCTTCATGACTATCAGTCATCATTGTCATAGCCACAGAAGTCTGCAGCACAGAAAGCAGGCCCTTCAGCCCATCGTGTCCATGTCAGTCAAAAACAACCTCTGAACTATTTTAATCCCATTGTCCAGCACTGTGTCCACAGCCTCGTATGCATTGGCATTGCAAGTATACATCGAAATACTTCTTAAATGTTACAGGGGTTTCTGTCTCTACCACCTTTACAGTTAGGGAGTTCCAGATTCCCACTACCTTCTGGATGAAAGGTTTTTTCCTCAAAAACTTCTCTAAACCTCCTGCCCTTTGCCTTATATCTATGCACCTAGTCAATGATCTCTTCACGAAGGAGAAAGTTTCTTCCTGTCCTACCCTTGAAGCAGTAACACAACATCTAGTGGTTAAGTTTTATTCACTACTTGGATGTTGTCACCACTGGAAAGTTCTGCATTAATTGTCTTTCTCAAATTTCCCTTGAAATTATGATGGTTACCCAGGTGATGCTGCAGCTTGTGTCGTGGAGATACGCACACCTTGTTGTTAGGGGCGAAGTTACAGGGCAGGATAGGAAATAGGAGCAGGAGTAGGCCAGTCAGTTCCTTAGGCCTGCTTCTCCATTCAGTATGATCATGGCTGATCATCCAACTCAGTCCCCTGATATAAGTCAAAAATACCACAAATGCTGGAAATCTGAAACAACACAGAGAATGCTGGAGAGACTCAGCAGATCAGGCAGCGGCTGTGCAGAGAGAAACAGTCTTTTGAGTCTGGTACTTCAGATCAGAACATCTTGTTCCCGCTTTCTCCCTGTATGCTTTGATCCCTTTAGCCCAGAACTATACTCAACTCTTTCTTGAAAACGTTCAATGTTTTAACCTTAACTTCTTTCCATGACAGAGAATTCCACAGGCTCACCACTCTCTGGGTGAAGAAATTCCACCTTACCTCAGTCCTAAATTGCCGCTCTGGTGTCCTTAGAGTGTGACTCCTGGTTCTCGACTCCCCAGTCATCAGGAACATCCTTCCTACATGTGTTCTGTCTAGTCCTGTTAGAATGTTATAGGTTTTTGTGAGATCTGACCTCAATCTTCTGAAATCCAGTGAATATAGTCCTTATCGATCCAGTCTCTCTGCATACATTAGTCCTGCCGTCCCAGGAATCAGTCTGGTAAACATTTGTTGCACTCCCTCCAAGATTTAGAGCAATGAAATTGAAGAAACTTTAATTTGGTGTTTGACTTGGAGAGAAGCCTGCTGGTTGAATTGATCCTATGCCTCTTAATATGAGTTTGACCCCAGAAGGGAATTTTATCTGAAGCAGCAATGCTTTCATTAGTATAACATAGGAATCCAGGCGTGGATATTATGGTACAGAAGAATCTAACAGACTTTTGTTACATCTAACTCTTATGGACAAGCATTACATTCACAGGCACATAAGTGTGGAGTTACAGAGAGTGACATGCTTCCAGTAGCATGACATGCTTAGGGATCCCACAGTTAGATGGATAATGAGATCATTATACCCTCAGTTCACATTCAGTGATACAGGATGATGATGTATGGCCAGATTAATTAGCATAAGTCATCTGCTGCCTTTGAACTTTGGTGAAGGCCATGTGTTTGGAAGGTAACATTGAATGATCTTTGGTGAGCTCTTGCTGCGCATCTTGTAGATGGTACATGCTGCTGTCACTGCACAGTTGCAGAAGAGGGAAGTCACTTTTAAAATGGTGCATGGCTTCTTCATCCTGGATGGTGTTAAAATTCTTGAGTGTTGTTGAGGCTGCAGTCTCCACAAGCAAGTTAAGAGTTTTCCATCACAATCTTAACATTTGTTCTGTAAATGGTGAACAGGCTTTGAGGAGTTAGTTAGGAGCTGACTACCAGGAGTCAGTAGTGAGACCTTTGTTATTTGTTATTTCCATAAATGATCTGGATGTGAATGTACAAGGCATGGTTAGTAAGTTTGCCAAGAATACAAAATTAGGAAGTATCATTGAAAGCGAAGAAGCTTATCAAGGATTATACAGGGATCTTGATCAGATGGAGAAGTGGGCTGAGGATTGACAAATGCAATTCAATACAGATAAGTGTGAAGTGTTGGAAAGTCAAACCAAGGTATATACAGAAAATGGTAAGGTTCTGAGGAGTGTTGTGGAACAGGGACCTAGGAGTAGAAATAAATAGCTCACTGAAAGTGGCACCACAGGTAAACAGGTTAGTGAAGAGGGCATTTAGCATGTTGGCCTTCATCGGCCAAGGCATTGAGTATAGGAGTTGGGATGTTACGTTACAGTTATATAAATTGTTGGTGAGGCCGCATTTGGAGTAGTGTGTACTGTTTTGGTCATCCTGTTATAGGAAAGACACAGTTAAACTGGAAAGTGTGCAAAGAAGATTTACGAAGATGTTGCCAGGACTTGTAGGCCTGAGTTATAGGGAAACGTTGGCCAGGATAGGACTTTATTCCTTGAAATGTAGGAGAATGAGTGGTAGCCTTATTGAGGTGTATAAATTCATGAGAGGCATAGATAGGATGAATGCATATTGTCTTTTTCTTAGGGATGGGGAATTGAAAACTAGACAGCATAGGTTTAAGGTGAGAAAGGAAAGATTTAGGAAGGACCTGAGGGGCAACTTCTTCATGCAGAGAGTGGTGCGTATATGGAATGGGCTGCTGGAGAAAGTGGTTGAGGCAGGTACAATAGCAACATCTAAAAAGTATTTGGATAGGTACTTGGATGGAAAGGGTTTAGAGGGATATGGACAAAATGCAGGCAATTGGAATTAGCTGTGTGGGCACCATGGTCAGCACAGACCAGTTGAGCCGAAGGACCTGTTTCCATGCTGTATTACTCTGTGACTCTATGATCCTACCACAGTGATTGTTGGGTGGGAACTTTTCCAAAATTTGTCGGGAGCTCAATGAACTGTAACAGATGTCAAAATGTTACACAGTTCCTTGATGAATTTCTTCACTGCTAGTTGTGACTCTGGAAGACTATTTGATTGACATAACTGCACAGATACCTGCAACTGCAAAATAATAGCCACTTAGAGTTCAATGGAACTAACTGCACAGGACCAGACCATTCAGCCCAACGATTCAGAGCCAGTGTTATGTTGTACTCAAGCCACTGACGTTAATGTGTAAGCTCACCCAATTGGCATATCTTTCTATTCTTTTCCCTCTCATCTATTTATCTTGCTTCCCCTTCAATGCATCAACAATATTCACCTCAAATAACTCAATGTATGACTGGACTCCTCATTTCCATTACATTCTGCATAGAAAATATCTCGCCTGATGTTTGATTGCATTTATGTGTGACTCTTATCATGGCCCCTATCTGATGGTCTCCTCACAGATAGAAACACCTCCTCTGTATCTGACCTGTCAAATTCTTCAGTAACTTTAAAACCTTTGCTTTTGGAAAAAAAAAAGTCGAAATTAAAAAAAAACATGTTTCTGGTTCTTGGAGATGAACATTAGAATTGTTCACGTTCCTGCTATAAAACTGAAAAACCTTTGGGATGATCACTTGTGCCTGGAGAAGGAGGAGCGATTAAAATTGGACAAATGATTTATCATATTAGAGGGGTCAAGGAAAAATTTCCAAATGAGGGTTAGTGGCCGCCGAAGAATCATAGAAACCCTAGAGTGTGGAAGAAGGCCATTCAGCCCATCGAATCCAAACTACTCCTCCAAAGAGCAGCCCACCAAGAACACTTGCCCCCCAACCCTTGCCCTGTCGCCTTGCATTTTCCATGGCTAAACCACCCAGCCTGCATGTCCCTGGACACTATGGGCAATTTAGTATGCCAATCCACCCTAACCTGCACATCTTTGAACCCTACAAGGTACGCCACAGAAATTCACCAAGGTTCCTGAAACAGCACCTGTCAAACAGACAACTACCAACTGGAAGGACAAGGGCAGCAGATACATTGTAAAGACCAGCCCCTGCAAGTTCCCTTCTAAGCCACTCACCATCCTGACTTAGAAATATACCTCTGCTCCTTCACTGTCGCTTGGATAAAATCTGGAATTCCCTCCCGAAGGGCATTGTGGATCAACCTACAGCACATGAACTGCAGAGCTTCAAGAAGGCAGCTCATCACCACCTTCTGAAGGGCAGCCAATAAATGCTGGGCCTAGCCAGCAACACCCACATCCCCTGAATGAATGATCTACAATATTGTTAGGGGCCAAAAAAGTCAATTCAAATTCTGAACATCTTGCTTTGAACACTCTTTTGACAGTGGGGAAGATTTTAGTGTTCATTATCGAAGATTCTATAACCAAGTACTTAGAAATGGTAGAATCAGATGAAGTCAGCATTGATTTACAAAAGGGAAATCATGTTTGACAAATCAACCAGAATTCTTCAAGGATGCAATAATCGTGTTGATCAGGGTGAGTCAAGGGAAGTGGTTTAATTGGTTTTTCAGAAGGCTTTCAACACAGCTCCACTGAAGAGATTAATATGCAAAATTAAAGCTCATAGGGTCAGGGGTAATGTATAGAGATGGATAGAAAATTGGTTAGCAGACAGGAAACAGAACATAGGAATAAATGGGTCTTTTTCTGAATGGCAGGCAGTGACTACTGGCAAGACGTTGGTACTAGGACTCTAGCTATTCACAATTATTGTTAATGATTTACATGAGGGAAATACATTTAATATCTCCACACTTGCAGATGACACAGAGCTGATTGGGAGGATATTCTGTGAGGAGGATGCAGAGATGTTGTAGCTTGATTTGGACAGGCTGAGTGAGTCAGCAATGGCATGGCAGATACAGTGTAATGTGTATAAATATGAGGTTATCCACATTGATAGCAAATATAGGAAGGCTGATCCTTATTTGAATGGCTATAAGTTGCGAGAAGGGAATGTTCAATGAGACCTGGGTGCCCTCGTGCATGAATTGCTGAAAGTAAACATTCAGGTGCAACAGGCAGTAAAGAAGACAAATTATGTTGGCTGAGGAAGGGTCACCGGACCCAAAACATTAACTCTGTTTTTCCCTTCATGATGCTGCCAGACCTGCTGAGCTTTTCCAGCAACTTTGTTTTTGTTCCTGATTTACAGCTTCCACCGCTCTTTCGGTGTTTAAACTGTATGTTGGCCTTCATAGTGAGAGGGTTCGAGTACAGGAACAAAGATGCCTTGTTGCAATTATACAAGGCATTAGTGAGACCACACCTTGGATACTGTGCGCAGTCTTTGTCCCCTTTATCTGAGGAACTGTGTTCTTGTTGTAACAGGAGTGCAGCAAAAGTTTTAGAAGAGTGAGGGAGAATCTCAGGGAAATCTATAGAATTCTAACAGGACTGGACAGGTTAGATGCAGCGAGGATGTTCCCGCTAATGATGGAGTCCAGAACTAGGAGTCACAGTTTAAGAATAAAGAATATACCTTTAAGGACTGAGGTGAGGAGAAACTTCCTCACCCAGAGAGTGATGACCCTGTGGAATTCACCAGAATAGAATATGGTTAGAAGTCACATTACACCAGGTTTTGGTCCAACAGAGTTGTTTGAAATCACAAGCTTTTGGAGTGCTGCTCCTTCATCAGGTGATGAAGGGTCAGTGGTACGTAAGTGTGTGATTTCAACCAAACCTGTTGGACTATAACCTGGTGCTGTGTGATTTCTGACCTTGTCCACTCCAGTCCAACACCAGCACCTCCACATCATGGCTACAACATAACAATTTTGAGGTCAAAATATTATGTGTTTTCCAGAAGGAGGTAGATACAGTTCTCATAGCTAAAAGGATCAACGGGTACAGACTGGGTGGGAGGAGTGGAATTAAGGTACTGACCTTGATATCAGCCATGATCGTAGTGAATGGTGGAGCAGGATCAAGAGGTCAAATCCTGTTCCTATCTTCCATATTTTTGTCTATCCACTTCCATTTTCTCCCTTCAGCAACTTTCTCAAACGTATCTCTCTTGGTTAATCATCCTCTATAAAATCCATTGAGAACTGTGCTTCTAAAGGATTGATATCCTGATAAACTATTGATGTTGCAGAGCATTTGGACACAGATCCATAATAATATCACGACAGCTTCTGTAATTTTCCAGAAGATTTGCCTCAGAAAAGAATGTTTAACTCATTGATAATTAGCTACAGTACTGACTAAAATCAAAATGAATAAAAAAGCAGCTGTCAGGCGTATGAACCCTTCAGATATGAACCAGCAGTAATAGGTCATAGTTACCACTTAGCATTTAAAGTAGCAATTTCTGAAATTCATTGTCTTAATATGCTACCAGCAACTAAATTAAGTCACCCAATCAGAAATTGGTTATCATTATTCACATTTACCATGGCAACAAACCTCTCCATGCATGGTGATGGATGTTAATATGGAGCCCCATGGAGTGTTCTTTCAAAAGATAGGTCCACTTGAAATCCTGGAACCAGCACTTCGTGAATTGTGAATGTAACAAAAAACACTAGAATGTTTGAAACTCCCCACTGTGGCGAGATGGATCACTCAGTCACAGTGACCCCATCAAGATTTTGTATCTTCGGGCATCCATGATATCTATTTTCAGAGAGAGTTGGAAGGCAGCTAGCGGAAGAGAAGAGAGGGATGAAGGAAGAATGGTCAGAGGGAGGCAGGAAAGAAGGGAAGAAGGAGATGAGTGAGATGCAGGTCAGGGAGGAGGGACAATGATGACGTTGAAAGAAAGTAGCGTGAGAGAAAGGGATGGAGGAATACAAACAGGGAGGAAGGAAAAGACCATGGAACCCCTGCAGTGTGGGGGCAGGCCACTCAAGCTCACACCAACATTCTGAGAGCATCTCACCCATACCCAACCCCCCAAACCTATAACTTTGCATTTCCCACAGGCAATCCACTCTAACCTGCACATCTTTCGACTGTGGGAGGCACCCGGAACATCCAAAGGAAGCCCACATCGACAGTGGGAAAATGTTTAACTTCCACACAGACGTGAGAGTGTATTTGAAACTCAGTCTGTGTTGCTGTGGAGCAGCAGTGCTAAGCATTGGGCCGAGATAACAAGGTGTGGAGGTGGATGAACACAGCAGGCCAAGCAGCATCATAGGAGCAGGAAAGCTTGACGTTTCGGGCCTAGACCCTTCATCAGAAATTTCTGATGAAGGG
>JAHRHZ010000016.1:61279618-61299078 GCA_024137785.1 Ginglymostoma cirratum | reverse complement strand
AACCTCAAGCTGAAGAAATTCCTCCTCATCTCCATTCTAAAGGGTTGTCCCTTCAGTCTGAGTCTGTGCCCTCAAGCCCTAGACTCTCCTGCTAGTGGAAATGTCTTCTCCAAGCCCACTCTATCCAGGCATCTCAATATTCTGCAAGTTTCAATCGGATACGCCCCTCATCCTTCTAAACTCCATTGAGTACAGACTCAGAATATTCAACCATTCATCATCCCTGGGATCAGTCTGGTTAGCTTCCTCTGGGCCCTATCCAAGACCAACACACCTTTCCTTGGAAGTGGGGCCCACAATATTCCAAATGCAGGAAACGGGAAGAAAAGTTGTCAAAAGAAGTATGAGTCTCCTTTGTTGGTGGCTATATTCCTATCCTTTTGTTTTCAATATTGTGCGAAAACAATCTATTGACAGTAATGCTCCCTCATTATCCTTCCAACGAATAGAATGCTGCAGTGAGTAACTCATCTCCTGACTTCCCAAAACCTGTCCACCATCTATAAGGCACAAGTCAGGAGTGTGATGGAATACTCCTCACTTGCCTGGATGGGGGCAGCCCCAACAACACTCAAGAAGCTTGACACCATCTGGGACAAAGCAGCCCGGTTTATTGTCACCACTTCCACAAACATCCACTGCCTCCACCAGTAGCAGCAGTGTGTGCTATCTATAAGACGCACTTCAGAAATTCACTGAAGATCCTTCGACAGCACCTTCCAGAAACATGACCACTTCCACCTAGAAGGACAAGGGTGGCAGATACATGGCAACACGACCCCCTGCAAGTTCCCCTCCAAGTCACTCACCATCCTGACTTGGAAATATATCACTGTTCCTTCACTGTTGCTGAGTCAAAATTCTGGAATTCCCTCCCTAACTACACTGCGGAGTTACCTGTAGCACATCCACTGTAGACTTTTGGGAATACAGCCCAACACTACCTTTGCAAGGCAAGAGCAAAATTAAATTTAAAAAATGGCATCATAGAGAAAGTTAGTATGTTGGCCATTTTGATCAAAGCAGAAATGCAACTGAGATCCCCTTTAGAGGGTAAGGTAGAGGGAAGCAGAACAATGGATGTGGCAGAGTGGTTATAACCAAGCTATTGTGGATATGTGAGGATGTAGCATGATGGATGAATTTGGCATATCATGACAACAGAACTCCTGGTTAACGTAGTGGCCATTAGGAAAATACTGGAGAGGAGTTACTCCTGACAGTACCCGCATGATGCTTTCATCTTGAACTGTGTTCACATCCTGTGTGATAATGTGCATACCAATGAAGGAATAACGAATCCATGTCCAGCTCAGGATGAAGCATGACTTGTAGCAGGATTTGAAATTTGAAGACGCATCCTTATTCCAGCAGACGATTGAAGTTGTGAATTGTGCTGTTGGAGAGTTGGTCTCGTTAACATTCACTGCTACCATGAAGCACTGGTGCTGGTAATACCTCCCCACCTACACTCACCTTTAATGGCTCCATCCCCGCCTCTTTGACTTGTCTGTCTCTGCTCCACCTATCCTCTCCTCTATCCATCTTCTATCTGCCTCCCTCTCTCTCCCTATTTATTTCAGAACCCTCTTCCCCTCCCCAACTTCTAATGAAGGCCCGAAACGTCAAGCTTTCCTGCTCCTATGATGCTGCTTGGCCTGCTGTGTTCATCCAGCTCTACACCTTGTTATCTTGGATTCTCCAGCATCTGCAGTACCTATTATCTCTGGATGTTTAAGCTGTTGGAGGGGCTGTGGTGGGCTGATTGTAGGGAGCAGCCTCACTCAGGTAAAGCAATCCGGATGGTATTCAGGACAGAGCAGCCCATTTGATTAGCAACTCAGAGACGGGTAATAAATGCTGGGCTTGCCAATGCCACCCACATCCTGAAGATGAATGAACCAGGAAATAAATGAATATGATATGCTGACTTTGAGTATGCAGAAAATCAATGTGAGTAACAATTTATGGGCACCTCTTGGAATAAATGCCACACAAATGAGATTGGACTGATTTACTTCAGTCAGCTGAAGGAATAAACTAAAGCACATACTCATGTACACATGACAAAAACTCAATACTTTTCAGATGTTGGATAGAGACCATTACTGACTTAATGGATGGAAAAGCCATATCATCTCTGTATTGCTAAAATCAATCAGTTCAGCTTTAAGTTAATTCCAATTTAATTTTCTACACTTACAGAAAATTAAGATGATGATGAAATTATTTTCTCCTCTAGTTCTGCATGATTTTATTGTAAACTATCTCATTGCAGCAAAAAAAAATCTAATTTGAAAGGAATTAAACAGATAACAAAATCTGGCAATAATCAATTTTATCACAACTAAAATGATAAACTTTTCCCCATACACATTCAACATTTTTACTGCACATTTACCACCCTGTTCCTAATATACCTGCCTTCCTTTGTTCGGAAGCAGTATCTCTTGCTCAGACAGGCTTATCTCTTCATTATACACTTGGCTTCCCAAAAGGGGAGGATTATTATGAAAAAAAGCCCCAGGAATTTCACAAAACTTTAATCACACAGACTGCACAAATACCATGTCAGGTAAAACTGATGTACAGAATCCAGCATCATGCAAACTTCACAGGACAGAATTTTCAACAAACACTTGCCACATTTTCTGTATTGTCTCACTCCACTGAAACAAATGCCTGAACGTGAAAGCTTTAACCCTTTCTGGAGAATAAACCATAGTGATTATTCATGGAATGACGCAGAAGGGGATAAGGGTTTATTTTAAAAGCCTCTGCCTGATGATCCTTAATTTGCATTTTGATGGTGGAATTTAATATTAAAGCTCAGTCTGAACTTCACCACATTCGTGATGAAAACACATTATTCAATTTTTAAAAGATAACAGAGAGATAATGATCTGTGCTTGGATTAGATCAGAAACGTACAAGCTTGCTGCTTCATCTGCAGTTTACATTATAATTAAAGTTTCAATAATATTCTTGAATTCTTCCACATAACGTGTCTTGGAAAATTGCATTCTCTTGCCCTGTAATCTTCCAACATAGACTTCCTATGGGGATCAAACATATCATGGAATCACCATTAATATTTTAATCTGTGTACTTTAATTTGAGGTTTATTCATCAGTCTATTCATCCATTTGTGAAGAGATTGCTTTAGCAACAGCCTTTTACAAACCACAAGTTTTAACAGGTACAGAGTATTCAGGAAGAAATAAGATGAAAGCTGTCCCATTTCTCCATGCCAAGAGTCGGAAATTACACACCACCAGGTTACAGCCCAACAGGTTTACTTGAAATCACAAGCTTTCGTACCGCTGCTTCTTCATCAGATGAAGTCACTTCGCCTAATGAGAGAGCTGCACTCCGAAAGGTTGTGATTACAAATAAACCTGTTGGGCTATATCCTGGTGGAGTGTGACTTCTGACTTTGTACACCCCAGTCCAACCGTGGCATCTCCATATGTGTGGCACATTATCATGAATGGCAAGTGTTGAGGAAAGTAAAGGATGTTATGAAACTTGACAGGATTCAGAAAAGGTTGACAAGGACGTTGCCAGGATTGGAGGGTTTGAGATATAGGAAGAGTCTCAACAGCTTGGGGCTGTTTTTCCTGGAGTGTCAGAGGCTGAGGGGTGCCTTATAGAAGTTTATAAAAGCATGAGGGGCATGGAAAGGGTAAATAGACAAGGATGGTTCCCTGGGTGGGGAAGTCCAAAACTAGAGGGCATAAGTTTAAGGTAAAAGGGGAAAGATTTAAAAGGGGCCCACAGGGTAACTTTTTCAGACAGAGGGTGGAGCGTGTGTGGAATGACCTGCCAGAGGAAGTGGCAGAGGCTGGTAAAATTACAACATTTAAAAGGCATCAGGATGTGTAGATGAATATGAAGAGTTTAGAGGGAAATGGGCCAAATGCTGACAAATGGGACTAGATTTATTTATGATTTCTGGTCAGCATGGATGAGTTGGACTGAAGGGTCTGTTTCTGAGTTATACATCTTTATGACTCTAGAGGTATCAACAAAATCTGAAATCGAAACAGAAAGTGCTGGAGAAACTCAGCAGGTCTGGCAGCATCTGTGGAAAAAGGTAGAGTTAATGCTTTGAACCACTCAATATCCTTTTTTGTAACAGAATCTGCTGTCCATACCCAGTTTACTTGTGACTTCAGTTTCACCTGTAAAGAGTGCGTCATTTTATTTTTCTACAGTTTTAATTGTGAGCTGAAATGGGAAAAAGAAGGACTGTTTTAAAAAGCAAAAATTGTGGAATGGATTGCTGCATTATTTTTTAAAGCAAGCTGTCAACTACATTACTTTTTACCCTGTTGTTTGTGGAAAAGACTGTGCAGCGGTAAGTTACTCCAGAGAGGCTGGAGCCAGGGGGTTGGGAAGAGAGATTCAGCTGGCAACAAATAGTTGACTGGTCTGTGGCCAGATGATCTCTGCCTCTTCACAGTGACTTGATTGGTTCCCTAACAGCTGAACAGCTTGTTGGTGTGAATAAGACTGCCAAAAACCTTCAGACCTTTGAATGGGGAGGTGATGTGGAAACATAAAATTTCTACAGTGTGGAAACAGGCCCTTTGGCCCAACAAGTCCACACCGACTCTCAGAGCATCCCACCCAGACCCATCCCCCTACAACCCACCTAATCTACACATCCCTGAACACCACAGGCAATTTAGCATGGCCAATCCACCTAGCCTGCACATCTTTGGACTGTGGGGGGAAACCGGAGCAAACCCACGCAGACATGGGGAGAATGTGCAAACTCCACACAGGCAGTTGACTGAGGGTGGAATTGAACCCAGGGCCCTGGTGCTGTGAGGCAGCAATGCTAACTACTGAGCCACCATGCTGCCCCTGACAGGTTTAGTCAGGGTGAATTACCAATCCCGGAGCAGACCTGTAAAAGACCAATGTCTCAGAACCTTTTGGTAGTATTGGAAAAAGGATGTTGTTTTCTCTAATTTGATAAACACCTGAAGCAGGAAGAAAGCCCATTTATTTTCCCAGTTTCCATCAACCATTGCTTTTAGCCAATAAATCAAGACAGTAAACAATGTGAATTATTCACTCTCTGCCTCCTACAAGTGAGTGAAAGCACTGGAGAAGGAATATAGAGGAGCAGCAATTCCCGACAAGCCAATGTAATCGTCTCCATGAATCCTACAAAACAGAGATCATTGAACTGCCTTCCCAGTCTTTCCCTCCATCCAGAACACCCTGGTTTTGCTTTTGTGTCTTCTGGCCATTTGATGATATTTTCCACACTCTCATGCACCAGAAACATAGAAACTAGGAGCAGGAGTAGGCCATTCGGCCCTTCGAGCTAGCTCCACCATTCAATATGACCACGGCAGATCAAACAATTCAGTATCCTGTTCCTGCTTTCTCCCCATGCCCTTGAACCCTTCATCCCTAAAAACTATATTTTACTCCTTGCATTCCATGTGTAAAAAGATTTCTTCCAAATTTGCTACTTTCCAAATTTATTGATGACAGTAGGGTCTAGACCCAAAGCGTCAGCTTTCCTGCTCTTCTGATGCTGCTCGGCCTGCTGTGTTCATCCAGCTCTACACCTTGTTATCTCAGATATTCATAACTCCCCAGTTTTGGACTCACCAACAAGTGGAAACACCTTTTTCACCTTTAATAAAAGAATTCACAACTTGAAAAGCATCGACTATATTACCCCTCAACCTTCCCTGGCTAAGGAAAGGAATCTCTAGCCTGTTCAGTCTGTCCTACTTGTGATAATGTCTTAGTTTTATGGTGCTTGAATTTAGAATCGGGGGGAAAACATATAAAATATCTTTGTTTATAAAGAATCCTGTCACATCATCAAAGTGCCTCAAGGAATGTCACACTGCGAATTACTTTTGCGATTATGTTGTGTAGGCAAATATTCTTTGAGGTGACAGTTGACTTTGACCCTTTAAATCTGACCTGAAATCAATTCAAAGTTGAAGACATTATTGCAAATCTCTCATTGTAATCAACTATTTCTTGGGGTCCTGGTAAAGCCGGTTTACTGAAAAGTAGCTGAAGCATCAATGAATTAAACCACTGATGCAAAGGATTACCTTGCCAATCCCTTATGTTTGACCTACAATGTTTTTCTTCACTTTTCCATTTTATAGAATGGGGGCAGAACAAAAAAATGCCCCTTGCCCTGAAAGGTTATCCTGATTCATTCGTGGGACAGTTCAATCACTCCCAATACGTGCTGTTGCCCAGCTCAGTCAACACTCCCCTTCAAGTATTTGTTCCATTGTCTTCTAAAAAACATTGTGCTTATTTCAATTTTTCTCAACAAAATTGGTGAAGCTATTTCAGAGATAGTAGGAACTATCTGAGAATCTGAGATAACAAGGTATAGAGCTGGATGAACACAGCAGGCCAAGCAGCATCAGAGGAGCAGGAAAGCTGACATTTCGGGCCTTGAGTTCTAGGCCCAAAACGTCAGCTTTCCTGCTCCTCTGATGCTGCTTGGCCAGCTGTGTTCATCCGGCTCTACACCTTGTTTTCTCTGGTGAAGCTGTTTGCTGGTTCAATTTCCTTGCATCTTGGCATCCTGTCTAGCTACTTGCATCCTTCACGCCTGTACCCAAATGCTAGTACCCCATCCTCTGCCCACTTGTCACAATACCCACCTGGCATCATAGAAGCATAAAATATAGGTGCAGGAGTAGGCCATTTGGCCCTTCAATGCTGCACCACAATTACCTGCTGGTATTCTACCCTGCCTTTGCCTGGCATTTTACCTGCTGGTGCCCTACCTTGTACCCACAAGGCATCATATCCAACTGGCATTGTCTCCTCCCAGCTCTCTAACCTCAACCAACTAGATGAAAATGCCCTTTGGCAGCAGCTGCTATGATCTCTGTGATGCTGAATGGTCAAATTTCACAGTACGGCCACCGACTGCTGTGAAAAAAGATGCACATTTGAGTGTCCCCCGACTTTCCTATGTGAAGTTATGAGGGATCTGCTACAATGGAAGTGCAGGCGTGCATTTCTGAAGGAGCCCTGATTGTGTCGTCCTGCCAGAAACGTGCAGCTCTTTTGTCACAAAAGGAAGGAGTGAAGAAAAATTTGACCCAATCTGCCTTCTCTCATCAATCATTATTGCACTTGCTTCTGCTAATCTTTCAGTCAGTGCATTCTGTATTAAAACCAAAACAAATAGGTTTCCCTCATGCCTCCTGTGGTTCCTTGATGATCATTTTGAATTTGCGTCCTTCGATTATATGGGAACAGAAGCAGACTTTTTAGCCTTTCAAACCTGTTCCACAATTCAGTAAGATCATAAATATAATATCAGGGAACACCAAAATCCATAAAAATGTGAATTACGGTGCAGTATTCTTCTGTTGCATCTCTCTGCTGTTGGCTATCAAAACCTTTGACACTGGAATCGTTTTTCATTCTTGGTGGCTCATTGATCACGTCATTGAGCTAAGAAAGTCAAGAAAAAACCTCTGGTGAGGGATGTCCATTTCAAGCCCACTGACTCCCACAGCTACCTGGAATACACCTCCTCCCACCCACCCTCCTGCAAAAATGCCATCCCCTATTCCCAATTCCTTCACCTCTGCCGCATCTGCTCCCAGGATGAGACATTCCAATCCCGCACATCTCAAATGTCCTCATTCTTCAAGGACCGTAACTTCCCCCCCACAGTGGTCGAGAACGCCCTCGACCGTGTCTCCCGCATTTCCCGGAACACATCCCTCACGCCCCGTCCCCGCAATAATAACCAAAAAAGAATCCCTCTCGTCCTCATATACCACCCCACCAACCTCCGGATCCAACGCATCATCCTCCGACACTTCCGCCATCTGCAATCAGACTCCACCACCAAAGACATTTTTCCCTCCCCACCCTTTTCTGCCTTCCGGAGGGACCACTCCCTCCGTGACTCCCTTGTCCGCTCCACACTCCCCTCCAGCCCCACCACACCCGGCACATTTCCTTGTAACCGCAGGAAGTGCTACACCTGCCCCCACACCTCCTCCCTCACCCCAATCCCAGGCCCCAAGAAGACTTTCCACATCAGGCAGATGTTCACCTGCACATCTGCCAATGTGGTATACTGCATCCGCTGTACCCGTTGTGGCTTCCTCTACATTGGGGAAACCAAGCGGAGGCTTGGGGACCGCTTTGCAGAACACCTGCGCTCAGTTCGCAACAAACAACTGCACCTCCCAGTCGCGAACCATTTCAACTCCCCCTCCCATTCCTCAGATGACATGTCCATCCTGGGCCTCCTACAATGCCACAGTGATGCCACCCGAAGGCTGCAGGAACAGCAAATCATATTCAGCCTGGGAACCCTGCAGCCCAATGGTATCAATGTGGATTTCACAAGCTTCAAAATCTCCCCTCCCCCAACCGCATCCCAAAACCAGCCCAGCTCATCTCCACCTCCCTAACCGGTTTTTCCTCTCACCTATCCCCTCCTCGCACCTCAAGCCCCACCCCCATCTCCTATCTCCTCACATCATCCCGCCCCCTTGACCTGTCCGTCCTCCCTGGACTGACCTATCTCCTCCTCACCCCCTTACCTACACTCACCTTTACTGTCTCCATCCCCGCCTCTTCGACTTGTCTGCCTCCTCTCCACCTATCCTCTCCTCTATCCATCCTCTATCCGCCTCCCCCTCTCTCCCTATTTATTTCAGAACCCTCTTCCCCTCCCTCATTTCTGATGAAGGGTTTAGGCCCGAAACGTCAAGTTTTCCTGCTCCTATGATGCTGCTTGACCTGCTGTGTTCATCCAGCCCCATGCTTGTTATCTCTGGTGAGGGTTTGTCTTATGAGCAAAGACTAAACAGGTTGGGATTCTATTCACTGAACTTTAGAAAAGTGAGAAGCAGTCTCATTGAAACATTTTGGATTTTTAAGGGATTTGACAGGGTAAACAGTGAGAGGATATTTCCCTTTATGGGAAAATCTAGGACCAGAGGGCATATTCTCAGATTACAAGGTTTCAAATTAAAGACTGAGATGAGGAGGAATTTGTTCTCTCAGCAGGTTGTGAGTCCTGGGACCTCCTGGTCACAGAGAGCTGTGGGGGCAGAGGTCATGTATACATTTAAGTCTGAGATAGATAGATTCTGTATCAGTCCAGGAATCAAACGTTATCGGGAAAGGTCAGGAAAATGGATGTGAGGAATATTGGATCCACCACGATCCTCTTGAATTGTGGAGGAAGCCTGAGGGGATGAATGACCTCTTCCAGTTTCTATTTCTCATGGTCTTATGGAATGTGGACACAAATCCCACCATGATAACCAGTAGAAATTAAAACTTGTTAATAGTCTGGATAAGCCAGTCTCAGTAATGGTGCGCTTGAAACTATGAGCATTTGTTAAAAGAAAACATCTGTTTCACTAATGTCCTGCAGGGAAGAAAATCTGTCATCCTTACCCAGTTTGGTCGACACATGACTCCAGACCAAATTCAACGTTTTCGACTCTTAACACGATTCTTAGTCTGGTCCAGCATGCCAATCATTTTGGTCAAGGACAATATGGATGGGCAGCAAATGGTGGCCTTGGCTGTGATACCCATATTTCATGAAAGAATAAAAAAATTCACAATTTTGAATACGTCAATTAAATATTCTCTTAATCTCTCTCCACTAAGGAGACCATACCCAGCTTTTTCAGTTTCCCCACCTAACTGTGTCTCCCTGTAATTTCTCCAAACAATTCGCATGCAACAGGTCAGCTGATCCACAGCCCATACTGTGTCAAATTCACACGACACCCTTTTGTCCTTGCTGAACTACACTGACTCAGTGACGGAAAATGTCAATTTTAAAATTCAATTTCCTTGATAACAGATTACAGGTTGTAAAAATTGATAAATATCGATAATTTAACTCATTGAGGTAAAATGATGCGTCTAAGTATGTTCCTAATGTAAACTTTGCCCTGTAAATATTCTCCACATTCTTACAGAGTCAGACAGTCATAGATTTACAAATAGAAGCAGATCTTACAGTCCAACTCATCCATGTTGACCAGATATCTTAAATTAATCTAGCCCCATTTGCCAGCATTTGGCCCATATCCCTCCAAACCCTTCCTATTCACATACCCATCCAGATGCTTTTTAATGCTGTGATTGTACCAGACTCCACCACCCCCTCTGGCAGCTCATTCCATACACGCACCACCCTCTGTGCGAAAAAGTTGCCCCTCAGGCCCCTTTTATATCTTTTCCCTCTCACCTTAAATCTATGCCCCCTAGCTTTGAACTCCTCCACCCAGGAAACAGACCTTGGCTATTCACTCTATCAATGTCCCTCATGAGTTTACAAACCTCTATAAGGTCACCGTCCTGCTTCTTACGCTCCATGGAAAACAGCCTCAGTCTGTTCACCTTCTGCCCATGGCTCAAAACCTCCAAGCCTGGCAACATCCTTGTAAATCTTTACAGCGTACTTTCAAGCTTCATAACATCACTCTGAAAGCAGGTAGTCCACAACTGAACACAGTGCTCTAAAAGTAACATCACTAATATTCTGTGCAGCTGCAGCATGACTTCCCAACTCCTGCAGAAGTATTCACTCAGTCTCATTTCTTTCCCTCATAAACTCTGCACACTGCTACCTTCCAAATCATGTCTTCCTCCAGCCCTTTCTCAGTCCGACGGAACTGAGCTTCTTGCTTCTGTGGTATTCCCTCCACCCATGACTGTTCAATCTTCTTTCCCCTGATCACTTATCTTCCATAAAATCTGGTGGTTTACCAAAACCCATTGCCCCATTACCCCTTGCCCCACCCTTGTTGAACTATCTGAACTCTGCTTCTGAATATCTCAAATTTAAAATGATCTTTCTTCAGTTTAAAATAGTGCCAAAATTGCCTGCATCACCCTGCATTCCCAAGGTCTATAACAGGTCCATCATCCTCAGATCTCTTAATGTCACTGTTCAAGCTACACACATTCTCACTTGGTTCGGCCTGTCACCTTTGTTTCAGTTTGTTCTGGACTGAAATCCCACTCCAGCATCTTGAGCATAAAGTACAGGGTGATATTATTTCCAGCTCTGTGCTGCGTACTCTGAGCTGTGATAAGATGTTAAACCTGAGTGTCCTCTTAGTCGAAAACAGCAATAATCTGGGTATGGTTAAAGTGCTGTGTCCTGGTACGCGTTTCTCCTTCGACCAGCATCACTGAAACCTATGTGGAGCTGGTTATTTATTATATTCCCTTTCATGGGCCCTTCCTGTGCACATATTAGTTATTCCATTCCCTACATTTTAGCAGAGATGATGATTTGAAAGCAGTCCCTTGACACTAAAACGCTTTACAATATTTTGACATTCTGCCGTACACAGATATTTTTATTTGCTAACATTTTCTGGAATGATAAATTTCTAATCTCCCCTTTCTGATGTTGCTGAATCATCAAACCTTCCCAACTTCTGCTATCAAAATTCTGATTCCTTTTAGTAGAATAGTACCCAGCTTTCATCCCTTGTTCTGGTCTGCTTTCTTAACCAAATGCACCAATATTTTACCCCTTTCTTTCCTCTGGTGTCACCTCGAGCTCTTTCTCTGCAACAAAAAGCTTGAAAGGTTGGTCTTGATGAGACCGTTTCTGATAAGAACTGACACAAATGTTTTGAATGGGAGTAGAGTGAAACATTTTGTTTTCCTGATGTGAGGGATTGTTAGGATGTGGAAAGATCTGCTAGAAACTGCACTGCAAGTTGAATACAGAATGGTTTATGTGGATGACACTTGAGGAAGTAAAGGAAAGTGAAAAGGATTTAGAAAAGAGTAGGGAAAATAATTAAGTGAGTCTTTCTTCGCAGATGAGGCATTGGGTAGATGTGATGGTCTGAAATGTATAATCCAATTATTATATGGCTCAATAAGGAGCCTAATTTTATGATGCTAAAGGTATACACTGATACCAGGTGGCAAACCCCATAGAGTTGTAAAATCATACAAAATAGAACATTCAGCCAATCATTCCTGTTCTCATTGTACATAACATCCATCAATAAAAGCACAGATATAATTCCTTTTAGAAACATAGATATAGAAACATCGAAAATCACAGCAGGAGTAGGCCATTTGGCTCCTCAAGACACTTCTATCATTCAATATTATCGAGGCAGATTATACAACTTTGGGTAGTATGGTGGCTCAGTGGTTAGCACTGCTGCCTGACAGTGCCAGGGACCTGGATTCAATTCCACCCTCAGGTGACTGTCTGTGTAGAGTTTGCACATTCTCCATGTGTCTGCGTGGGTTTCCTCCCACAGCCCAAAGTGCAGCTTAGGGTGGATTGGCCATGGGAAATGCAGAGTTATAGAACAGGAGGGTGGGCTTTGGCGGGATGTTCATTTATTTTCTCTATTTGTTCATGGGATGAGGGTGCTACTGGCTAGGCAGCATTTATTGCCCATCCCTAATTGCCCAGAGGGCGGTTAAAAGTCCACCATATTGCTTTGGGTCTGGAGTCACATGTAGGCCAGATCAGGTGAGGATGGCAGTTTCTTTTCCTCAAGGACATTAGTTGAACGAGATGGGATTTTTCCAACAATTGACTCACCGTCATTATTAGACTCTTAATTCAGATTATGTTTTGTGAATTTAAATTCAATAATCTGCCATGACAGGATTCGAACCCAGGTCCCCAGAATGCTATCTGGGTGTCTGGATCAACAATCCAGCGATAATACCACTAGGTAATTGCCTTTCCCAAGTCATGAGCATACAAGTGAGGGTGGGATTTGTTGCTTGGTATATTTTCAGACTGTAGCAGATCACTGAAAAGTTCCCCATTTTGTTACATTGAATACATTGTTGGCACAAGGCTGGGAAGTTTTGTTTTCGTTGATGTGGATGTTTGAATCATGCCTGTGAATTGATAGTTTCAGATAGAGTAGGAAAAAGGGTCTAGGCCCGAAACATCAGCTTTCCTGCTCCTCTGATGCTGCTTGGCCTGTTGTGTTCATCCAGCTCTACACCTTGTTACCTGTGAATAGATAGTGTTGTATTAGATTGCTTAAGATGTCACATGCAGTACATTGATCAGCTCAGCGAATGGTTTATTGTGCTTTAATTAGTCAACACATTCTGTAGAATGTTCTACATTGAATGGAACTTTTTCTATATAAAGCATCTGGAACACTTTTCTGCACTCTACATTGAGCGCTAGTTGGGCTGTTCATTCTCGAGTTAGATCCTCTTATAATTGAAAAAATTAACCATTGTAAGAGACAAACAACAAGCTTACAGCAAAGGAGCTCTTGTAAGTTTCTTTAGTTACATGGTTCAGAGAATGCATACAGGTTGGTAATGAAACAATTCTTGGAATCTCCTGTAAGCTTACGTCAGCTTTTGAAGTGTGATCTTGCTAGTGTCTCATTTGTACTTGAAGTGAAATAATGATCAGAACCTATTAGGGGCTTTTCAAACTGGATTTGTTTCTCATTGATTTGTTTCTTATATCACACACGATCTGGCCTTGATGGCTTGTAGTGGAGAAATGTGCTAACCTGTTCTGTATTTGATTTGGTTCAATGCTGAAGGTGTTAGAAATCTTAGGAATTATACTTTCTATGTTTGTCCATTTTCTGATCTATCAAATAAATCTGCTAGCCTATCTTTTTCTGATGGAAACATGGGTGTAGGTGATCCTATTTTTTGTGCTGTTGATAAGCACTTGGAGTTATCTTGGTTTGTATCATGTTGAAAAGAATTTTAATCACCGTACACTGCGATTATTTTTCTTGCAGTTTCATGGATCAAAGTGTGTTTTGAATCTTTGTTGTTGCAAAGATTGCTGTTGCTGTCCTAAAACTAAAAGCTGTTAAAGTTTCCACCACAGTAAATGCTGTTTCCAAAGTAAGGTTTGGTTTACCTTCACCATAATGGCCATCATTTCCAGATGAATGAAACTATTCCTTTTTAAACCTGGCTGCAATATTTATGAAAGTTTTGTGGACAGAAACTTTCTCAAAGTGGCTCCACTCAATGAGATACAATAACTGTATCAAAGATGTTTGCTGTGAAATCATTGGTGGCAATTAGTTTTCTGTGTCCTATTTTTGTGATCTGATTCACACTGCTATTTTTATCCAATTTTTCATGCTTCAATTGATAAAACTGATAAAATGCCTTATTTTCCAAGACTTTGAATTTGTCATTCATAGCACCACTGTTACAGCTCTGATATTTTAAGATGTAATAACAATGGTCCTGATTTTCCAATGACCAGACAATCATTGGTAACACACAGACTGGAGTTGCTTATACGTCGATGTGGAATTCCAGATGCAGCAGACACCTTTGTGAGAATTGCTCAGGAAATTGAAGATTTCCCAAGAGCTAGAGAACACCGTTAAATGTCAGAGAAGTCAAGGGGTTCCACTTCCATGAAATGAATGGCTACGTGGGAAAAGTTACATGATTAAAAATCTGATCTAACTCATGATCAAATCGACCACTCATTTTACCACAAGCCCCTTCCCCCTTGGAATTATAGCCCTGCTGACCCTTTTCTTGTGGACTAGACCAAACCCCCTCAAAATATATCAAGAAGATAGTCGAGGCATTAACTTCCTCTTGTTTTAAAGGAACTGTGAGGCATTGCATTCCAGATGCAATTTAATTCGTCAAGTGACATGACTTTAAGCAAAAACACTTTGTCTTTACACTGCAGTTAAAATACAGACAAAATGAAGATTAAAGAAACCTATAACTGTATCAAAATGCTTAACCAAATAATATAGACATTAACTACTAATAATTAAAAGTTCTGATATAGTAATATCCCATAAATACACACTTAGCAGAGTCAAATTCAGTAAGATCGGTTGTCTCACATTTAATTGTAGCAGCAGGAAGAGAACCTCAACTTTTAGCTAAAATGGAGAGAGGAAAATGAGCTTCTACACCAAGATTCAAGACCCCAGTAACTGTTACTGAAAGGTAAAACTGAAAATATCCTGATTCTGTGGGAGCTTGACCCCACCCATTCAGGCTGCTTCTATTGTTTCAACTTTTATAAAAATCCGTGAGGCCGTACAAGCTATTTACTTCATTGGTTTTGAGCAGCCCGCTCTGCACCTCTGTCTCAACATTTCTTCATAAAAAAAGGATAAAATACACCTCTTAAAGCCATAATATCATCATACTTTATACCCCCGAACCCCTGACAACCACCTCCACCCCTCCCATCCAGACAGATGCCTGGTCCCATCCCCACAACCCAGCATGACTTTACAACCTGCATGACTAACTCTGCCCACCACTATCTCAAACCCTGAACCCTAGGGACCTGAAGCCTCTCCCCCACCACTACCTGAACCCATCGAACCCAATAACTACTTCTCTCCTGCTAACTCAACGCCCACTGTCCCCACATATTCAACTGCCACCCTGACTTACCCTGAACTCTTCAATACTTACCAGGCACCCTATCCATATCGCATTTTGTTTAGCACACCTGGCACCTAATTCCTTTACCAATTGCCACGCTAAACCCACACTTACTTGAACCAAGTTATTTTTCAGGAGCTGCGATTACACAAAAGGTGATTTTTAATTAATTTTTCGATAGTTTTGTTTGAGCTTATGAAGAAGCAGAAGTTTAGATACATCATTTTAATTAAATAAAGAAAGTATGTAACAGTGACAGTTGGGGATGTTTCATGGATACCACAGGACAATATTTGACACTTTTGTACCCTGTCATAGCAGCTGTCAAGTGTCTGGCTGTGCTGCTGGGGATTTATATCCCAGTACATGGCACACCGACAGCTACAATAAAAGGAGTACGGTTTAATTTCCCCTGGCTATCCAGTTCTACAAGGAAGCTGTGTTGATTTTAACTACAGTCTGCACTTGAGGAGAAGCCAAGTTTGGAATTCCCAGGTGCAAATGCAGAGCTCAGAGGTAAAGGAAGAAAGCATAAGTGGAGTGATTCCACTTTTTGGATTCCGATCAATTTTCTTTAAGCCTGTACCTTTGCTGTTATTAACTTGGTCATTGGGTAATTAGCTCAAAAAGTTGTTAGTCTGGTCAGAAATGCTAGCTGTGCCCTTGAACCTAGTTTTTAGGTGAAAACAAAAATTTCCTTCAAGGGGTTAAATCTGCTTTAGAAGTCCAGTGATCAGCCTCCTTCTGAGTGCACTCGATTTGGATTTTTTTCCCCTTAGCTGCCTGTGGGCTTTTACTGCTCTCGCTGCTTTTTCCAGATTTATTTGAGGCTTGGTGTTTTGTTAGTCTCTTGGAAAAAGTGTCTGCCCAAAGATTGTTCCCTTCATAATTATTCATTCAGCCTGATGCCTTCTCTGGGTGCCTGCTGGTCTTGAAGCTTTGAAAAAAAAGTTTGAATTCTTCTCTCCTCTAGATGATTTCAGGTCTGTTTTGTGATCTTTGCTAAGGACATAGTTTTCTATGTAGTGAATTCCATAGCTGGCACCATCTCATGCTGGGTGGTTTGATGAGTCCTTACAGACCGGTCAAGGAGAAGTCAAAGGCAAGAACTGTCTACAGGCTTAGACAACAAAGTAACTCTGTTTATTATGCATTAGTAATGAGTAATGAACAAAGAATAAAGAACAAAGAAAATTATGGCACAGGAACAGGCCCTTTGGCCCATCAAGCCTCAACTGACATGCTTCCTGTCACAACTAAAACCCCCTACCTTTCCAGGGACCGTATCCCTCTACTCCCATCCTATTCATATATTTGTCAAGAAGCCCTTTAAAAGTCACCATAGTATCTGCTTCCAGTACCTCCCCCGGCAGCAGGTTCCAGGTGCTTTTTGAATATGGCTAGACATGTTAATCAGTGATATAGCAGGCTTTGACTTAAGGATACATGATATTAGGATTAATTGATCCACTTTGTGTGTTCATCTCCATGTTGATGTCTGGCCTATTGCTCTTACAGACTTCAGTGATCTCTCTCTGCCCACTCTGTCCATTTATACTCAGTGATATGCAACTCTGTGACATCATTTCAAAGTCGATCTATGGTCTTTGTACCAAGATCCAGATCAGTTACAAATATGATGTCATTCAAACATAAATGAAAGCTAATTGTGGTAATCCCCACAAGGCCCATGGAGATTCATTAATTAATCTCGTTCTGGAGTTCACTGAGTATGGCCTGCCTAATTGGATTTTTATAAAGTAGGCCCAAAAGGGCTCCTGAGTTGCAGTAGTAGTGTCCTTACCTCTGAGTCAGGAGGCTTGAGTTCACATCCCAGCTGTTCCAGAAGTGTGCAATAACATCCCCGAGCAAACTGATTAGAAAATGACCTACTGCCCTTAAAAATGCAATATGTTCACCTTAAAAAGGACACTGTAATCCAGACTATGGTGATTCATTGATAGGGATAAATAAAACATTTCGTTGTGTGCGATAATACTGCATAAATTTTAAAAAAATGCAGACCCAGGGTCAGGTCTTCAGAGCTGTCTGCCCTGGGCTAGGAGTAGCCTACATACGCCATGAGCAGTGGCTCTACTTTGGTGTTCATCAGTAAACTATGTTCCTCTCCAATCTTCCTTCATGCACTATTCCATTAATAAATCACAGTATTCAGACAGCATGTGGCCATTACTGGCAAGGCAAACACTCATAGAGTCATAGAGTAACACACCTCAGAAACAGACCCTTTGGTCCAACTCATCTGTGCTGACCAGATATGCTAAATTAACTAGTCCCATTTGTCAGCATTTGGTCCATATCCCTCTAAACCCTTCCTATTCATGTACACATCTGGACGCCTTTTAAACATTGTAATTGTACTAGCCTCTACCACTTCCTCAGGAAGGCCATCCCATACACACACCACCCTCTGTATGAAAAAGTTGCCTCTTAGGTCCCTTTTAAATCATTCCACTATCACCTGAAACCTATGACCTCTAGTTTCAGACTCCCCAACACTGGGAAAAAGACCTTGGCTATTCACTCTATCTACGCACCTCATGATTTTATAAACCTCTGTAAGGTCACCCCTCAGTTCCGGCACCCCAGCCTATTCCAGTCCCGCGCTATAGCTCAAAAGCTCCAAACCCAGTAACATCCTTGTAAATATTTTCTGAGCCCTTTCAGGTTTAACAACATCTTTCCTGTAGCGGGGAGACCAAAATTGAATGCAATATTCCAAAAGTGGCCTAACCAATGTCCTATACAGCCAACATGACAGCCCAATGCCTAAACTCAATGTACTGACCAATAAAAGCGAGTGTACCAAATGCCTTCTTCACTACCCTGTCTACCTGTGACTCCACCTTTAAGGAACTATGAACCTGCAGTCCAAGGTCTTTTGTTCAACAAAACTAGCCAGGACCTTACCATTAAATGTCTAAGTCCTGCACTGATTTGCCTTTCCAAAATGCAACACCTCACATTTACCTAAATTAAACTCCATCTGCCACTCTTTGGCCCATCGGCCCATCTGATCAATGTCCCATTTTACTCTAAGGTAATCTTCTCCACTGTCCACTACGCCACCGATTTTGGTGTCATCTACAAACTAACTAACCATTCCTACTATATTCACATTTCAGTCACTTATGTAAATGACAAAAAGTAGTGGACCCAGCACCGATCCTTGTGGCACACTGCTAGTCATAGGTCTGAAGTCTGAAAATCTACCCTTCAACACCATCCTTAATCGTTCTTCGTCATGAAATGCTCTTGGATGCATTGCTTACTTACTGGTGCATCATGGTAGAAAACCATTGATGGAATATAAATAAGGTGAAGGCAAGTCGGGGAAATGCACTAAAATAATACAAAAAACTGCGAACTCTGGAAATCCGAAACAAAAATAGAAACTGACGGAGAGACTCAGCAGGTCTGAGGGTAGAAAGCAGAGTTAATGTTTGGAGGAAAAGTCACTGTACTTGAAAGGTTAACTGTGTTTTCTCTCCACAGATGCTGTCAGACCTGCTGAGTTTCTTCAGCAATTTCTGTTCTTGCCAAGGAAAGTACAGCTAGCATGAGGGAAGTAAATTAATAGTATTCTTACATAAGCATAATTACTGTATTTAATTGTGTCATAATATAATACTTGATCTGATTGTGCTCTAGACCTCTGTGACTCTATGACATTGCTGTGTGCCCGTCCAGGAAGGGATAGCTGATTTCTGCCATGAACGCTATGGTGAACCATTGCAATTATCACCGATCAAGAGCACCATCATGGCCAGTTTAGCTGACAAAGGAGCAGTGCTCCGAAAGTTTGTGATTTCAAATAAACCTGTGGGACTACACCTTTGGATTTCTGACTCTGTCTACCCGAGTCCAACACAGAGACCTTCACATCCTGACTATTATGGCTGACGAGATGTGGAGATGGATGAACACAGCAGGCCAAGCAGCATCATAGGAGCAGGAAAGCTTTTATCAGAGATAATAGGTACTGCAGATGCTGGAGAATCCGAGATAACAAG
>JAHRHZ010000016.1:61236854-61263869 GCA_024137785.1 Ginglymostoma cirratum | reverse complement strand
GTATCTTCCTTGTCCTTCTCGATAGATGAACTCACGGGTGTTATATTGCAGATTGTGTGTTACTTGATACAACAAGGTACTGTACAAGAGAATTGAGTTAGTGCTTGGAGAAGCAAGGAGAGATAGATACATTTGCATTAACATCATGTCTGTCACAACCTCAAGGCATGTCGAAGTACTTCACAGTCAGCAAAGTAACTTTAATGTGTAGCAGCTGTTGAATGTAGTAAATATATGTTTTCAACTAAGTGGAGGAAGCATATTGGTTCAACAATAATCATTTTACATTCAGATGATTTTGCAAAAGGAATTTAATGTCAAGGCTGCAAAATTCATTTCTGACGCAGAATATATGATATACGATGCAGAAAGGAATCAGGCCTAACTGTTGCCACTTCTGTACTCCATGCACTAAAATTATAGAACATTGCCTGTTGGAACAGTGCAGCTGACTGAAGCGAATAAGATTGACAGTGACATCGGCTTAATAATGAGTATTATTTGATGGGATAATCTTTGATAAATAACGTTCATTCCTCCCAATATCATGCCTTGTGCGCTTGGAGTTCAGTGATTCGGGGATACTTGTTTTCTGGATTGGCTGGCAGTGTCCATGAAGATAGTGCTTGAGCAGGAATCAAGTCTGACCCTCAGCAGACACTGTAATTTCCAAGGTGAACCCTGAGGTCCTTCATGCACACTATCGTTGGCCGTGCCTTCATCTGCCTGGACTTTAAGCTCTGGGATGCCCTCTCTGCATTGTTCCATATTGATATTACGCCCCTTTTCTGGAGTTATTTCTAGGCTCAGCTGGTGCAAAATTGGTAATGCTACTAACTTGGAACCATAACGTGTTGGGATCAAGTTGCAATCTAAGGATGAAGCATCCTAACCCTGCACAGATAATCCATTGCAGGGATGAGTCGATGCTGGAACGTTGGGGGTGCTGGTTCTTGAGTGAGATTATTAAACCAAAGCCTCACTTGTCATAAAAAAATCTAATTTTGTGAAGCAGAGCAGGGCAGCAGCGCTGCTGCTTTGATGATATTCATCCTTTAGTCAAAATCACTGACTATGCTGTCAGCAGATTGCTGTCAATGGGAGTTTGTTGAATGTTCCCGATATCGCGACAGTGACTATACTCAAAAAGTAATGGATCGGCTGTGAAGTATTTTGCATTGTTTGCTGATCTGAAAAATTGCACGCAAGTGCACATCGAGATAGCAAAAACTGCAGATGCTGGCCTCAGCGACAACACAGTGTGGAGCTGGACGAACACAGCAGGCCAGGCAGCATCAGAGGAGCTGTTGATGTTTCGGGTTGGGACCGTTCTTCAGAAATTTTTTTATGCTTTGGCTAAGCTTGAATAACAGCACGGTGGTTCAACAGTTAGCCCTCCTGCTTCACAGTGCCAGGGACCTGGATATGATTCTACCCACTGGTGACTACAGGACATTGGTGAGGCCACTTTTGGAGTATTGCATGCCAGTTTGGTTTCCATCCTATAGGAAGAATGTTGTGAAACTCGAAAGGGTTCAGAAAAGATTTGAGGATGTTGCTAGGGTTGGAGGGTTTGACTGATAGAGAGAGACTGAATAGGCTGGGTTATTTCCTCTAGCGTGTCAGAGGCTGAGGGGTGACCTTATAGAGTTTTATAAAATCATGAGGGTAAATAGGCAAGGTCTTTTCCCCAGGGCAGGGGAATCTAAAACAAGGGGGCATAGGTTTAAGGTGAAAGGGAAAAGATATAAAAGGGACTTAAGGGACGACTTTTTCATGCAGAGGGTGGTGCATGTATGGAATGAGCTGCCAGAGGAAGTGGTGGAGGCTGGTACAATTACAACATTTAAAAGGCATCTGGATGAATATGTGAATAGAAAGAATTTGTAGGGATATGGTCCAAATGCTGGCAATTGGGACTAGATTTATATAGGATATCTGGTCAGCATGGATGTGTTGGACTGAAGGGTCTGTTTCCGTGCTGTAGATCTCTATGACTCTATGAGTTCTTGACTGTCTGTGTGGAGTTTGAATGTTCTCCCTGTGTCTGGGTGCTCCAGCTTCCTCCCACAGTCCGAAGATGCGCAGGTTGGGTGAATGGGCCATGCTAAATTGCCCATAGTGTCCAGGGATGTGCAAGCTGTATGGATTAGCCATGGGAACTGCAGGGTTATAGGGTAGGGGGTGGGGGGAGTGTGGGTGAGATGATCTTCAGAGGGTCGGTGTGGGCCTGCTTCCACGCTGGAGGGAGTCTGTGAATAGTGAGAGAGATAAAGAGATTTTAGGATAAGTGGTTGAAAACTTGGTCAAAGAACTTGGGTTTAAGGACGAGAGCAAGAGAGACAATAATGACATGGGTGTTGAATGAGTCTTAACAGAATTTGAAAGAGGAAAAATTGTGTGCTGCTAATTCTAGGTGCTAGAGAATGTAAAATAAACAGGACCTTCAAGATAACAATGTCTGGATTAATCTCATAAGCAAGACAGATAAATGCATGCTTGGGCAGGTGCAGAAGGGATAGCTTTAAATACCTTGGGCATCGGGGAAAGTTCTAAGGTTGGGATCTTTTGTTATTTCGCACACTTATTATGCGGTATACCTTTAAGAGACACATTCATGGTATCCTTACTGGGTAATAACATTTGACCTAAGCGTATAAAAGTCTCAGTCTGCATCTTAACTGGGGCCACTCAAAGCATGAAACATTGAGAGAAGCATGTTACTGCTCATGCCAAAAGTTAGATCTGAAGTGCTTGTGAGTATAATATTTGTGTGTGTCAGCAACTATAATAAATGCCTACTCTACCCTAGTCTTGTTGTTCTACACATAAATACACAGAGTGTAAGGAATAAATTAAATCATACACAGGCACAAATTTGAATAGAAAATTATGATATAGTCTCCATGAGCGAGACATGGCTGTAGGATGGTCAGGATTGGGAACTAAATACACCAGGTTATATGGTTTACATGACAGTCAGGGAAAATGGCAGAGGAGACGGAGTAGCTGTCATGATTAGAGACAAAATTACTTCATGCTGAAGGGGGATATAATAAGGAGAAAGCATTCAGTGGAGACCAGATGAGTGGAAATGAGAGACAGGAAAGGACCTAAAATTGTAATAGGTGTTAGGTATAGACTCCCCGTGAGCAGCTCTGAAGGACTAGATTGTATAAATGCAGCAATTAAACAAGTGTGCAGCAAAACCAGAGTAGTATTAATGAGGGATTTTAACTTTAACAGAGATTGGGAGAAGCAGACAAGCAGAAGTCGGAAAGGTAGTGAAGTTCTGGCATATTCCTACAGCGATAAGTCCTGGATAGAGCAAGGGGCCAAGCAATATTGGATTTGGTCACGAGTAATGAGACTGATTCAATGATTAATTTAATCATACATGAACATTGATAAAATAGTGATCATACATGATTGAGTTCAATTTACCCTTTGAAAGTAAAGAGAATGGATCAGCGACTAGGAGATAGCAAGCCCTGCAGGTGCTGGAAGTCAGAGTTGATAAGATGTTGAGTTGTAGGAACAGAGGAGGTCAGGCAATGTCAGAGGAGCAGGAAAGTCAATGTTTCGATTCTGGATCCTTCATCAGACTCAGAATAGATCAGCAACACAGTTTTAGATTTAGGCAAAACTGACTTTAACAAGATATGACAGAGATTGTCCACAGTAAACTGGGAAAATCTGCATCTGCTAATGGCTACAGCAACTGAATAACAGCGGAGGATGTTTAAACCAAATTTCAAACAATACAAAACCAGTTTATACCCTGACAGGGAGCAGCTCCATCTCATAGGGAAATAAAAAGCAATCATGGATAACAAAAGGGATAAGGGACAGCATAAAACTAAAGGAAAGTGCTCACAAAAATGCAGATCCTGCTGAAAGCAAAAGGTACAAAGACTAGAAATGGACCACAGAGCAACTCATAAAAGCTACGAAAAGGGATTACGAAATGAAACACACCAAAGACATCAAAATCATGAAGAGGAAATGTTATAGTCACAGAAAGGGAAAGTGGCTGGCTAGGAGCAAGATAACTGAAAGCGGAGATATTGTCAATGACTATGGGGGAATAGCAGACGTGTTAAATAATTAGGGATAAAAGGTACTGCAGATGCTGGAGAATCCGAGATAACAAGGCGTGGGGCTGGATGAACACAGCAGGTCAAGCAGCATCCTAGGAGCAGGAAAACTTGACGTTTCGGGCCTAAACCCTTCATCAGAAATGGGGGAGGGGAAGAGGGTTCTGAAATAAATAGGGAGAGAGGGGGAGGCGGATAGAGGATGGATAGAGGAGAGGATAGGTAGTCAAATAATTACTTTGCCTCACTATTTACAGTAGTAAAGGAGGATAGCTTGCCTGAGGAAATTAACAGTGAATTGGGGACAGGGACTTGATAAAATTAAGTAAAACGTGAATAATGAGGAAATTAATGGAGTTAAAGAGGGACAAGTCCCTGGGACCTGACAGTTTCTTCCCAAGGGTCTTCAAGGAGGTTAGGGTGCACAATGTAAAGGCCTTAACAGTAATCTTTCCAAATTCCTGAGAAACAGGATTGGAAAATTTCACACCTCTCTGCTTTTTAAGAAGGGCAAAAGAGAAAAACCAGGGAATAACATATCAGTTAGACTAACATTTGTGGTGGGGAAGAGTTCGAGTCTATAGTCAAGAATGTGCGTAACTGAATATTTTGGAAATGTTCAGTTAATCAGGGAGAGTCAGCGCAGATTCATGAAGGGTAGGTCAGGCCAGGCATACCCAAGTTTTTTGAAGAGGTGACTAAGGTAGTGGGCAGGAGAGTGGGTATGGACTTCCAGAAAGTATTTGATAAATGTTTCAAAAAAAGACTGTTAATTAGAGTAGAAGCCTGCAGATTGAGGACAAATTGCTAACCTTGCTGGAAAATTGGTTGAATGGCAGGCAACAGAAAGTAGGGGTAATGGGTAGATCCTCAAATTGGCAGGATGTGATGAATGCTATCCCACAAGGATCTGTGTTAGGGCCTCAATTATTCACATTCTTTATTAGCAACATGAATAATGACAGAGAAAGTCATATGCCCAAACTTGCTAATGACACAATGTTAGGCAGTGTTGTAGGAACATGGATGATTGTTTAAATTACAAAAAGATATTTATAGACTAAGTGATTGGGTAAAAATGTAGCAGATTCAGTTCAATGTAAGCAAGTGTGATGTTATCCATTTTGAACTAAAAAAGGATAGATCAATGTACTTTCTCGGTGGCACAAAGCTAAATATAGTGGATGTCCAAAGAGACTCGGAGGTTCAGGCGCATAGACCTTTAAAGTAAGGCCCTCAACCATAAGATATAGGAGGAGAATTATGCCATTTGGCCCACCGAGTCTGCTTTGCCATTTATCTCTCAATCCCATTCTCCTGCCTTCTCCGCGTAACCCTTGAGCCTCTTACTGTTCAAAAACCTATCTACCTCCAATTCAATAACTTGGCCTCCACAGATTTCTGTGGTAATGAGTTCCACAGATTAATCACTCTCTGGCTGAAGAAATTCCTCCTCATCTCAGTTCTAAAAGGTCGTCCCTTTGCTCTGAGGCTGTGCCCTTGGGACCTAATTTCTCTGGCTTGTTGAAACATCTTCTCTATGTTCACTGTATCCAGGCCTCTCAGTATTCTGAAGGTTTCAGTCAGAACCCCCTTATCCTTCTGAACTCCACCGACTACAGACCCAGCGTCCTCAACTGCTCCTCCTATGACAACAGCTTTGCCTTCAGGATCATTCTTGTGAACCTCCTTTGGACCTCCTCCACTGCTAGTACATTCTTCATTAGATACGAGGACCAAAACTGCTCACAACATTCCAAATGCAGTCTGACTACAGCATTATACAGACTCAGCAGTACATCCCTGCTCTTGTATTCTAGCCTTGTTAAAATGAATATGAACATTGCATTTCAAGTTCCTAAGTGCCAACTGAAACTTCGGAGATAATAGGTACTGCAGATGCTGGAGAATCCAAGATAACAAGGTGTGGAGCTGGATGAACACAGCAGGCCAAGCAGCATCATAGGAGCAGGAAAGCTTGAAGGTTCGGGCCTAGATGATTTCTGATGAAGGGTCTAGGCCCGAAACGTCAAGCTTTCCTGCTCCTATGATGCTGCTTGGCCAACTGAAACTTCATGATAGTTTTAAGGAGGCAGGAGTGGGCATAAAGGTGTCTTTTTCAGGATGGGACTCCTAAGTCTCTGTCCTTCAGATTTTCAAAGCGTTTCCCCATTTAAGATTGCCTCTATTCTTCGTAAAAGTGCAAAATCTCATATGTTCCTACGTTGTATTCTATCTGTCCCCACTTCTTTGCCCACTCTCCTAGCCTGTCCAAGTCCTTCAGTAGCGTTCCCGATTCCTTAACACTACCCGCCCCTTCGTCTAAATTTGTGTCATCTGCAAACCTAGCAAGAATGGCCTCAGGGCCTTTATTCAGATCATTAATGTATAACTTGAATAGTTGTGGTCCCAACACAGACTCATGTGGAAATCCACTGGTCACTGCTTGCCATCTTAAAAAAGACGTTTTATCCCCACACTTTTCCTTCTGCCAGTCAGCCCCTCCTCTACCCATGTCATTACCTTGCCCCAAACATAATAGGCTCTTGCCTTATTTGGCAGCATCCCGTGTGGCATATTGTCAAAGGCCTTTTGGAAATGCAATCGATCATCTCCACTGACTCCTTTGTCTAACCTGCTTGTTACCTTCTCAAAGAATTCTAACAGATTTGTCAGGCATGACCTCCCCTCGGACAAAGTCAAACTGACTCAGCCTCATTTTACCATGCACTTCCAAGTACTCCGAAATCTCATCCTTAGTTATAGACGCTAAAATTTCACCAAGGACAGAGGTCAGGCTTAACCGGCCCGAAGCTTCCTGCCTCCTGCCACCCTTCCTTCTAAACTGGGATGTTATATTAGCCATTTCCCAGTCCTGTGGGACCCTGCCTAACTCTGATTCCTGAAAGATCCCAACCAATGTCTCTACAATCTCCTCAGCTATCTCCTTCAGAACTCTGGGGTGTACGCCATCTGGTCCAGGTTATTTATCTATCTTCAGACCTTTCAGTTTCCCTAGTGATGGCCCTACACTCACCCTGCTCTGTGACTCTTGAAGTTCTGGTATGCTGCTGTCGTCTTCCACTGTGAAGATAGATGCATCATGCCTACTCAATTCCTCTGCCATTTCTGTGCCCCATTTCAACTTCCCCAGCCTCATTTTCCAGTGGTCTTCTTGCCTGTCTAGATATCTCAAAAAAACTCTTGCAGTCTTCTTTTATATTATAGCTTACTTTATATTTCATCTTCTCTCCCAATCCCGCCACCCCCTCCTACCCCCCACAGCCTTTTCAGTTATCCTCTGCTGGTTTTAAAGGCTTCTTAATCATCTTGACCATATTGTGGGCTTTTTCTTTTATTCTGTCCCTAACTTACCTTGTCAGCCATTGTTGCCCTGTTCTCTCTTTGATCTGTTTGTTTTTAATTCATTCATAGGATGTGAACATCACTAGCTAGACCAGCAACCATATTACAATGGGTCTGGAGTCACATGTAGGCCAGACCAGATAAGGGTGGTAGATTTCCTTCCCTAAAGGACATTAGTGACAGCAGATGGGTCCTGACAACTGACAATAGTTTTGTGGTCATTATTAAACTCTAAAGTCCAGATTATTAGTGAATTCAAATTCCACGATCTACCATGGTGGGAATTAAACCCAGGTCCCCAGAACATTACCTCGGTATTTGGATTAACAGAGTATTAGTAATGCCACTTGGCCATCACTTAGCTTTCCTTGGGAAGAATTTTTGCTGTGTCTCCGAAATTGCACCCAAAAACCCAGCCACTGGTGCTCCATCATCTTCCCTGCAAGGTTCCCCTTCCAATCAAAGTTGACCAGCTCTTCCCTCACATCTTTGTATTTACGTTTTGTCATTGAAGTACCATTGTATCTGATTCCAGCTTCCTTCTCTCGAACGGTTGGGTGACTTCTATCATATTATGATCGCTACCCCCTCAGGGTCCCTTCATCTTCAGCTCCCACTCAAGCCTGCTTCAATTACAGATGACCAAATCCAAAATTTCCTGTTCCTTTATGCACCAAAATAGCATCACATAGACATTTTGTAAATTCCTTTCCTTGAGAGCCGCTACCAATCTGATTTTCCCAGTCCACCCGCACTTGAAGTCCCCTGCAAGTTTTGTAATAGTCACTTTCTTACATACCCCCACACACACACAGAGGCACACACACTCAGCACCACCCCGCTACCCCCCCCCCCCAACCCCCCCCCCACACACACACACACACACACACACACACACACGCACACTTCACACGTTTCTTTTTCCCCCTTTTCTACCTCCTGATTTATTTTCTTCCCCACATTCTGACTATTGCTGGGAAGCCTGTATACAACTCCCATCAGGGCTTTTTTACCTTTGTGTGCCTCAACACTACACACACAAATTCTACACCTTCAAACTCTTTAATACTTCCAGCTATTGATTTAATTTAATTTCTTACTGTCAGGGCAACTCTGCACTCCCTGCCCATCTGTCTGTCCTTTCGATAGAACAGATATCCTTGGATATTTGGTTCCCAGCCCTGACCCCCTTGCAGCCACATTACAGGCATTAAGCTAACTGACCTATAGTAACCTTTATTTTGTCTCCTTCCATTTTTAAAATAGCTCTTAAATTGGAAGTTTTCCAGTCCTCTGGTAATTTTCCGGAATTTAAGGATTCCTACAAGATTATTGGTTCTATTTCTAATGCTATTTCTTTTTAATATCCTAAGGTATATCCCATCAGGCGAGGGGACCTACTGGTTTTTAGTCCCATTAGATTCCCGAGCACTTTTTATCTATTATATTGCATCGATAATTATTGTATTTGTTTCCTGGCTTCCTTTTGCCCCTTGATCATTTAATAGTTTTGCGATGTTGTTGGCATTTTCTACTGTGAAGACTCATGCAAATAATTTTGTCAACTCCTCTGCCATTTCATACCTCGTATCAAAGATGGCATTGTCAGCAGTGACCAGTACACTTTTCACTGAACTCATTTGGGTACACGTGACAATAAATCGCATTCCACTTCAAATTCTTCTCATTCTAATTCCTGTTCTCTGTTCCTCCTAATGTATGGTCTTATATTTGGCATTATCCTCCACACAGTTTACAATGCATCCACGTTTCATATCATCTGCAGACTTTGAAACTGTGCATTCCATAGCAAAGAGTCGGTAATCTGTGCGCATGCATCTCTCTATCTTATTGGATTTTTCTTAGCCTGTGTTATATACATAGTCCCCGAAATGAAACATTCTTTATCTCCACATACTCATGATTTATCAAATCTTCCCGGGACTCTCTCTCTCCCAAGCTCCCTTTATTAAATATAAATAGACTGGGAATAAAACTCCTGCAACTTTCTTGGGAGTTGCAAAGTGACACATCAGCCTGACTGTACCCTTTCACGTTGGTGTGAACAATGCGAGCTTTCCAGGTTCTGCCAATGAAATGTCTATAAAAGTAGCCGCAAGCATTTCAGCTGGGGATGAGGAAGGGGGTAATGGGCAGGTTATACCAGGAGTCAGGAATGGGGGCCCCAGGGTAGTGTGGGTTCCCAGGTAAGCATAAGAACTCTGTTGGATATAAAAAGTGACCCTTCAAAAAGACCCACTTGTGAGGCAGGAGGTTGATTGTGAAATCTTTCTGCTTCCGAGTCAACGCCACCAACTTATTGTGGGAGTGGGAGCTCTCCATATGTTGTCCATATGACCTTGGAATGGATGGTCCATCATGGGCTTTTACTGGGAAAGAAATGTCATTGTTGTTGCCAGTTCTCAGTGTGGTGCCCTGAAGCAGTGACAGCTTGATGTGAATTCAGAAGACATAACTATGGGAATGACAGTCTCTGGCAGCCGTGCCTGGAGACTGTACTCTGCAGTTACTTATTTTGCTGAGTGTACCTCTGGGGATGAATGATCACCCAATTGCCCTCTGACCATGTACCTGTCAGAATGTGCCCACACAATGTAACCTTGACAGTGTTAAGATCCAGGATGCTGCTGCCAATTTTATGTCATGATCTGGCTAAGGACCAGAAATTGTTACTTTTAAAAGTTACAGAGTGGGACACGTCGTCCGAGCTTTGGACACTGTAAGCAGATTATATATTAAAACACTTTACCCAAGCACTCTTGTTGGTGACGCAGACAAAGGGTCACAGAAATCAGTGTGTGAGTCAACTGGATTTTATTAATAAAATATTCCTTATTAAAAACACTTCATGAGCATTTAACAAATTCCCACAGTATGTCCTCTCGATCTAGCTCCCTCTGTCTGGGAAAGGATATTACCCACAATGTTCGATGCATTTGAGCTGGGCTGTTGGAATCTCCTTCCTCTCTAACATAGGGCTGGCTCTCTCCGCAAAGATGGGTCTTGCAGATCAGGGCAGATCTTCTCCTGGGTCTGCTGGGGTTGCTGCACGGTCCTTTGCCATGAGCCTTGCTGCAAGTTGTCTCTGACGGTGTGGCTTCCTGGTGTGTCTTTCTATCCCTCTTGCTCTCTACTATCCAGAACGTTCCCTGGTCCTCAGCCCATAGGGTCATGGGTGGAATTTAAAGCATTCAATGTGGTCATACTCACACCCTTCAGTGTTGCCATGGAGTCGAGGTGTAAAGTGCATGTACACAGGCATTGGCTGGAAGTCAAGGTGCCAGAAAGTCTGATTGATACTTCTCTGATACACAACCCTCAGGCTGGTGGTATTTGGTTCCCCCTGAAACTTTGTGAGCTCTTTGACCTTAGTTTCCAAAAGTTCTTTGCAGTTGCTGCTGTTGTTTTAGTTAATTTGGGCCAATTTTCTGGCCGGCCTGATTTTTCTGGCTGTGGGTCAATTTAGAATGTCCAATATTGGGCTCTTTGTCACTTGACCGTAAGTATCCAAGGAACTTAGTAAAAGAATAAAGACAAAAGGTTCCAGGGTTTCAAACAAACAGTGAGCTTTAGTGTTCACTGTTACAATACAGCACTTTTGCAATCTGCAATACATTTACACATTAGCTCGAACACCTGCAATTAGCATGTGGTAAACATGGGTCACAGACTATGAATTAACACATCAGAAAGCACATATCAAAGATTAAATATGATCAAGATGGGCCTCACAGATGGGTAATCAAATCTCTTTAAAATTCCCAAAGTATTGAAAGTTTTTGCAACAAAAACAAAAATTGCTGGAAAAGCTCAGCAGGTCTGGCAGCATCTGGGAAGAGAAATCAGAGTTAATGTTGCAGGTCTGGTGACCCTTCCTCAGAACTGAGGAAGACTGTGGCAGAAGACCATTGAGCAACCCAAGAAGACCCAGGGTCGTTGGGCCCAAAAAGTTAACTCTGATTTCTCTTCACAAATGTTGCCAGACCTGCTGAGATTTTCCAGTAATTTCTGTTTTTGTTTCTGATTTACAGCATTTGCAGTTCTTTTGTATTTTTTATAATTTTTCACTTTTGCCCCATCTAGCCTTGAAACTTCCTCTCTCCCACTGCCCCATTTTGTACGACCTTATTGCCTGCTCCATTCTGGTTAATCACCCCCGTCCCTGCACTCTACAAACTGAATTCGAGCACTTGCTCATGGGTTTAATTCCACCTCTCCACTGAGATCTCATCTCACTGAGCCAGTACCTCCCCAAGGTTTAATCTTGCTCAAGATCTGCTTGTGAGATTTTCAAACCAAGTTTTCTCAGCTCCACTTAAGTATTAAGGCTGTCAGGATTCTTCTGAACCCCTCATAGCTTTCCCCGGCACAAAGCCTTCCTACTTTCTCAGCTACTTGGGATTTTTTCTGAATGTTGACTCCAACACTTAGCTGCCGACTAGTCCTGAAAGCCTTTTACCTGAATTCTAACAGCACAGAGAGAGATCAAATTACTCTTGACCTGTTAGATCATTCTCTATGCAGAATTGGCGTAGCTCAGCTGCTTTCTCTGTTATGCGAGGGATTAGGATTCTGAAGCAATCTTGTACTGATGATACAGAGCTGCACATCACTGAGTATGAATACCACAGTGTGGGCAGTGCCAAACGCTCTGGAAGAAGCTCGCGAGAAGATGTATTATTGGGAGACACTCTGAAAGGCTCATAAAAAAACCACGAAAATGAACACTCAAAGATGAGAGATTAGATACTACCTAGTCAAATTATAATTCAGAGCTTGGTGCATGTATACCATACATAATAGTGGCTATAAAAGTTTAATGAATAGTGTGACTTTGATGTTTAAGCCTGAAGACTGCCCTTAACCTTGCTATCTCTCGGACACTCACAGTGTTGCATCAAACACATGACTAAATGTGGTATCTCAAATTACATACTCAACCTATAAAGACTCCCAGTAGTGCAGCTAACTGCAGTGCTCCTAAAATGGACTCTGCCTATGTTCTTGTTTGCCTCACGTATCCTGCCTTTCCCACGTATCCTTAGACTTCTCTTCACTGACTCCTGAATTGTCCTGGGTGACCTTGTTAAAACCTTGCAATAAGACTCTCCCCTGTTGCTGGGTGGAATGGGATGTCAGTAATATTATAGAATCATAGAATCCCTATCGTGTGGAAGCAGGTTATTTGGCCTATCCAGTCCACACCAAACATCTGAAGACCATCCCACCCAGCCACTGCCCCTTACCCTATCCCTGTAACGCTATATTCCCTTGGCTTATCCACATTGTCTGCACATACTTGGATACTATGGGCAATTTGGTATAACCAATCTGCACATCTTTGGGCTGTTGGAGGAAGCCCGAGCACCCAGAGGAAACCCAGACAGAAAAGGGGGGACAGTGCAAATTCCACACAGACGGTCACCCAAGGCTGGAATTGAATCTGAATCCCTGGTGCTGTGAGATAGCAGAATGCATTACAGAATGCTGGAATAGGGCTTCATTGGGCCATGTCCCACACATCCTCATATTGCTGTGGTATAACTGTTTTACTAAGAGTGTCTCAACTTGTGGGGCTGTTGGTGGTCACAGAGCACAGAATGTTACCAGCAGTGACAGCTGTACAAAAGAAGGACTCCACTTTGCCAAGGTAAATGCCAACATCTGCCCTTTGCCACCTCACATTCACACTATCCCGGTTACTGTACTGTCCTCCCACCAAGGCCTATGTCCTACCATTCTAACTATTGTATGTAACATCTTCCCTCATTCGCTCTCACCCACAAGTCCCCACACTACCAACCCTGCATACCCTCTAGACAGCCTGCCCACTCACTCACGACGTCATTCTGCTCCCAGCACCAGCCCTCACAGCTAAAACACCCACTTTCATCTCATTCAATCCCCCTGTTACTCATTCAGGAGGAAATGTCCCACATTAGGGCCAAAAGAGCCAAGTTGAGTGGTGGGATGCTAATCACCTCCTTCTCCCCAATGAACAGATGATCTTGATTCTCTCTGGTGAGGTTCAGGCGCTCTCATGCAGCATTTTTGAAACAATCACATTCCACTGACAAAGTAAAAAAACTCAATAGGTCTGACAGCATGCATGGAGAGAAAGCACAGTTAACGTTTCAGTTCCAGTGACCCTTCTTCAGAACTGATTGTAGCTCGGGAAGGTTTGGTATATTTGCTAAAAAGGGGCAGGGGGGAATGGTGGCAGTATAAATGAGAGGTACAGAAGGAGCCCGGAGAGAAAGTGAAACAGTTGGGCAGGCAAAGGAATAGGTAAAGTTCAGCCTGGGAGAATGAATAGCTGCTAATGGGGACTATTAGGTTTTGTTTTTATTCATTCACAGAGTGAGGGTGTCGCTGACTGTGCCAGCATTTATTGCCCATCCCTAATTGCCCAGAGAGCAGTTAATTGTCAATCACATTGCTGTGGTCTGGAGTGACATGTAGTTCAGACCAGGTAGGGATGACAGATTTCCTTCCTAAAGGACATTAGTGAACTAGATGGATTTTTTCTTGACAATTGACAATGGATTCATGGTCACCATTAGACTCCTAATTCCAAATATTTTTGAATTCAAAGTCCACCATCTTCCCTGGTGGGAGTTGAACCCAGGCCCCCAGAACATTTCTGGAGTCTCTGGATTAACTTGCCATGAACAATACCACTAGGCTGTCACGTCCCCCTAATTAATGGCTGACAATGGGCTGTAACTGGTAACAGCCCATGTGACGACAAATCCTCGTGTGTAGGACTTAGGGTAAGGACATGGAAGAAAGCATTCAGGCTCTAAAATTGTTGAATTCGATATTGATTTATCGAGAATACGAGAAACACAGACCAGGCGACAGCTTTGCAGAAGGCCTACATTCTGTCTGTAGAAATTACCCAAAAATGAGCGGCCACTTTAACACACCACCCTGTTCCCTGGCCAACATCTCTGTCCCTGGCTTGCTGCAGTGCTTCAGCGAAGCTCAGCACAAGCTGGAAAAACAGCACTTCATCTTCCACATGGGAACTCTGCTGCTTTCAGGACTCAGTATCAAGTTCAATAATTTTAGGGCCTGAACAGCTTCTCTCCTGCCCTTACCACAAACCCAACACTCACACATCAGGCCTTGTGTGATGACATGGGTTGCTCCCACAAACAATCCATTGTCAGCCAGAAATGATCCCCATTAGCAGCTATTCGTTCCCCCAGGCTAACATTGACACATGCCCTTGTCTGCCCAACTGTTCTTTTCTCTGTCTCTCTATGCTCCATCACATCTATCATTTACTCCATACCTGTCCTTCCCACCCCTTCTCTAACATATATACCAACATTTCCCGAGCTACAATCAGTTCTGAAGAAGGGTCACTGCACCTGAAACATTGACCCTGTTTTCTCTCCACAGATGCTGCCAGGCCTGCTGAGTTTCTCCCAAAATTTCTTCTATGTATTTGATTTCGAATATCTGTAGTTATTTGTTAAGTAAGAACAAATTATTCATTTCTACGCTACTCTACCATGAGTCCCGCTGTGAAAGTTTTAATATCATGTCGCAACCAGTCATGATGCTTTCTCTCGTTTGTCTCCTGCAGCTACGATAGGATGTCCATGGTTTGTGTGATGAAGGGTGTTGTCCCACAAGACATCTCCTCCTCCATCTCTGAGGAAGAGACCATGATACCTCAGAAGATGCATTGTCAAAGTTGCCTTCCACAGCTCCGTCAGCTCAGATACTGATCCCTCAGAGGGTTATATTTGAGTTGGGAACACCTGCTGGTGAGCACCTCACTGTCACATCTCTGCAGCTGGTCAAGGCACTTGCCCAGTCCCAGGAAGGCAAGGACTCCCGTGGTGTCAACAGTTAAGGACTTCTTAGAGATGCATGGACAGACACAGGAGTAGCAGGCACATTTTCAGGAGTGGTGAGGAACAGGACAGAAAGGTTGCACAGTATCAGCAACAATGCTGGGACCCTGCTGCACCCAGGGATAGTTCAGTGTCTTCCTTGAGAGCCAGGTCCAGGAGCATTAGGGTCTGCTGGGTATGTGCACTGGCCTACACTCCTCCTTAACTCCAGTCATTGGTCAGTCCAGTCAGCACATTACAAGGATAAAGGAGGAACAAGTGACCTTGAGCTCACTCCATAGAATCACTATAGTGAGGAAGCAGGCATTTTGGCCCATCAAGTCCACACCAACCTTGCAAACAGCATCGCACCCAGACCCAGCCTCGCCCAACCCTATTCCTGTAACCCTGCAATTCCTATGTCTAACCCACCTCAACTGCACACTCCTGGACTCTATGGGAAATTTATCATGGCCAACCAACCAAAGCTGCCCATCTTTGGACTGTGGGAGGAAACCAGAGCACCCAGACACAGGGAGAATGTGCAAACTCCACCCAGACTGTCACCCGAGGCTGGAATCAAACCCAGGTCTCTGGATCTGTGAGGCAGCAGGGCGAACCACTGAGCCACCGTGTCGCACTCCAAGTGCCCCTTCCTCACAAAGAGAGAGGGCACTGCCAGTTGGCAGTCAGCTAGAAGAAGAGCACCACACAGGTCCACCAGGCCCTTCATGTCACTGGATCAGGATGCAGCAACATCCTTCCTATCAACACTCTAGGGTATTTACGCAATCCAACAATAGCATCAAATCAAAAAGGCAGCTCTCCGCTACCTACTCCGGAACAATTAGGGATGGATAATAAATGACGACCCAGCCAGTGGATGACTATATAACAGAAAATAATCAAATTCAACCAAACTATTTTATTGATTATCTAATTGGTGTTTCAATAAGTAAAAATGAAATTTATGACAAGCTTATCCCAATAATTGTTTTCTCATTAATGGAAATAATGAAGCATTTATTCAGACATTATAAAATATTATCCTGTGTACAATCTTGATTAACTTTGATGATCTCCAACTAAATATAACTTCCCCTTTTAAAATAATAGAATTAAAGTTCAGGTTCCACTCTTTCCACCATCAATACTCAATAGCAGTAGTGTGTACAAGATGCCCTACGCAAATTCACAAAAGATTCTTTCACAGCTTTCAAACTCAAACTACTTCCATCGAGAAAGACAAGGGCAGCAGACACATCGGAAGACCACCATCTGCAAGTTCCCCTCCAAACCACTCACCATCCTGACTTGGAAATGTATTGCCATTCTTTCACTGTCACTGGGTCACAATCCTGGAATTCCCTCCCTAAGGGCACTGTGGGTCTATCTATGGCAAGGGGGCTGCGGCAGCTCAAGACGGTCGATCATTACAATCTTCTCAAGGATAGCTAGAGACAGGCAATAAAAATACTGGCCAACAGCGATATCCATGGCCTATGAGTGAATTTATTTTTTTTTAAAAAAGCAGCAGTTTATGCAAATTATGTAAACAAAAACCAAAAGAACGGATGCTGTAAATCAGGAACAAAAGCAGAAGTTGCTGGAAAAGCTCAGTGAAGGAAAAGATCAGAGTTAACATTTCAGATCTGGTGACCCTTCCTCAGAACCCATTATGAGGCCACATTATGTAAACGTTTAGTTAAGGAAAAAACTTGCAGAACGTCATCCTTGAATCCGCATATTGCAAGCCACTTTGCAGCTGATCAAATGCTTTCGAAGCATAATGACTTGTGTAACATTATATCAAATATTTAAGGAGGTTTTTGACAATGAGTTGATGCACAAATGCTGTTACAAGATTGTGTTCAGTCCAGTTCAGATACCAGCAGCTTTTTCTAACTTTGTATTTTTTCAGTCGATGGCCAATATTGTTTGCAATAAGTAAAGGGTTCGTTTTTCTGGTTGTTAGCTTAATGGAGATTTTAGCCAACGGTAAATGAGTAAGTCAACACCCACATAGCCATATACATCACATATGGTGTATTCTTGTCTGTGAATCAGAAGGTCACAGGTTCAAATCTGACATTAGAGATTTGCATTTACAATCTTGTCAGCTCACTCAGCAATGTGAAACTGCCTCAAGAGTGATATGTAAACCTGAGGCCCTAACTCCTCTCTTAGGTGAATGTGAAATACCTCATGACACTCTTCGAAGATGAAGTTTCCCCCAGAGTCCTGACATTTAATCTATTAAACATAATCATGAGAAAATAGGCTTTCTGTCTCTTTTCCTTTTAAAAGACTGTAACTTCCCCCTTTGGTGATCGAAAATGCTCTCAACCGCATCTCTTGCAATTCTCGCACTTCTGTCCTCACACCCCCTCGCCACAACAAAAATAAAGACAAGGATCCCCCTTGTCCTCAGAAATCACCCCAGCAACCTCTGTAACCAAAATACTTTCACCTCCTGTAATCCAACCCAACAAGAAAAGAGATATTTCCCTTTCCACCCCTATATGCCTTTCATAGGGACCGCTCTCTCCATGGATCCCTCATCTGTTCCACAATCCCCACTAACCCCACCATAAGAACATAAGAACTAGGAGCAGGAGTAGGCCATCTGGCCCCTCAAGCCTGCCCCACCATTTAATAAGATCATGGCTGATCTTTTTGAGACTCGGCTCCATTTACCCGCCTACTCACCATATCCCTTAATTCCTTTACTGTTCAAAAATTTATCTAGCCTTGCCTTAAAAACATTCAGCGAGGTAGCTTCAATTGCTTCACTGGGCAGGGAATTCCACAGATTCACAACCCTTTGGGTGAAGAAGTTCCTCCTGACCTCAGTCCTACATCTGTTTCCCTTTATTTTGAGGCAATGCCCTCCAGTCCTAGTTTCACCTGCTAACGGAAGCAACCTCCCTGCCTCCACCTTATCTATTCCCTTCATAATCTTATATGTTTCTATAAGATCACCCCTCATTCTTCTGACTTCCAATGAGTATGATCCCAGTCTACTCAGTCTCTCCTCATAATCCAACCGTCTCAACTCTGGAATCAACTGAGTGAATCTCCTCTGCACTCCCTCCAGTGCTAGTATATCTCTTCTCAAGTAAGGAGACCAAAACTGCACACGGTATTCCAGGTGTGGCCTCACCAGGATCCTATACAGCTGTAGCATAGCCTCCCTGTTGTTAAACTCCATCCCTCTCGCAATGGCTGACAAAATTCCATTTGCCTTTTTAATTACCTGCTGTACCTCCAATCCTACTTTTAGCGATTCATACACAAGGACACCCAAGTCCCTCTGCACACAGCAACGTGCTGCAGTTTTTTACCATTTAAAACATAGTCCATTTTCCTGTTATTCCTATCAAAATGGATGACCTCACACTTATCAACATTGTACTCCATCTGCCAGACCTTTGCCCACTCACTTAGACTATCTATATCCCTCTGCAGACTTACAGTGTCTTCTGCACACTTTGCTCTACCACTCACCTCAGTGTCATCTGCAAATTTTGACACACCACACTTAGTCCCCAACTCCAAATCATCTATGTAAATTGTAAACAATTTTGTATTGTAAACAATACAAAAAATAAAGTTTTTGCTACCATTCTACTTTAACTAACTCCTCCCTCATTCCTTCATCATCTCCTTTGTTTAAGCACAGGACATAGGTACTGGATTTAACCTTCTCACGCTCCATCTGTATTTTAAATTTGACCATACTGTGATCGCTCCTTCCGAGAGGATCCCTAACTGTGAGATCATTAATTATTCCTGTCTCATTACACAGCACTAGATCTAGGATAGCTTGCTCCCTCGTAGGTTCCATTACATATTGTTCAAGGAAATTATCATGGATGCATTCCATGAACCCCTCCTCAAGGCTGCCATAACCGACCTGGTTTGACCAATCGATATGTAGATTAAAATCCCCCATGATAATTGCTGTACCATTTTTACATGCATTAGCTATTTCTATGTTTATTGCCTGCCCCACCACGATGTCATTATTTGGTGGCCTATAGACCACACCTATCAGTGACTTCTTCTCCCTGCTATTCCTAATTTCCACCCAAATGGATTCAACTTTTGTTCAGTAGAACCTATATCATCTCTCACTACTGCCCTGATATCATCCTTAAAAATCAGAGCAATACCACCTCCCTAACCTTCCTGTCTGTCCTTCCGAACAGTTTGATACCCCTGGATATTTAACTCCCAGTCACGACCATCCTGTAACCATGTCTCTGCAATGACCACTAAATCATGCCCATTTGCCATGATTTATACTGTCAACTCATCCACCTTGTTTCGAATGCTCCGAGCATTCAGACAAAATGCCCTTGTGCCAGTTTTTGCACCTTCTTTTTGGGTCCAGTTACCTCCATTACTAACAGCTCTTGAGTTCTCCTTCCCTTTAACTTTTTTCCTAATTTTCAATGGAGTTGAAGCTTCCTCATTACCTGCTAACCTGCTGCCTTCCCTTACATTAATTGTTTTTCTTCCTCTATGCTCACTTCTCCCTTCCCCCCTACTTACTAGTTTAAAGTCCTATTGACCACCCTATTCACACTTTTCGCCAGAACACTGGATCCGGCCCTGTTCAGGTGGAGTCCATCCCCGCAGTATAGATCCCTCCTGTCCCAGAACTGATGCCAGTGCCCCATGAAAAGGAAACTCTCTTTCCCACGCCACTCTTTTAACCATGTGTTTACTTCCCTGATCCTCGCCTTCCTATGCTAATTTGCACGTGGCTTGGGCAGCAATCCAGAGATTATGACCCTTGAAGACCTGTTTTTAATTTTGTTCCTAGCTTTTCATAATCCCGAAACAGTTCGTTTTTCCTCGTCCTGCCTATGTTGTTGGTACCTACGTGGACCACAACAACTGGATCCTCTCCCTCCACCTCTAGTATCCTCTCAAGCCTGTCAGAGATGTCTCGCACCCTGACACCGGGCAGGCAACACACCATGCGGGATTCTCTATCCTGCTCGCAAAGGATACTGTCTATCCCCCGATGATGGAATCGCCTACACCTACAATCTGTCTTTTAGCTCCTCCCTCTTGAATGGCCTCCTGGACCATAGTGCCATGGTCAGTTGACTCATCCTTCCTGCAGACCTGTTCCTCATCTACGCAGGGAGCAAGTGCCTCATACCTGTGGGACAATGTCAAGGGCTGCGGCTCCTGTGTTCCTGTCTGCAGGATCCCTCTACCTGCCTCACTCGCAGTCTCACCCTGCTGTCCCTGCCCGCTGATCGAATTAACATTAGTTAATCTACCAGGTGTGACTGCCTCCTGGAACACAACATCCAGCTATCTCTCCCCCTCCGGGATGTGCCGCAGTGTTTGGATTTCGGATTCCAGCTCATCAATTTTGAGCCGAAGCTCCTCAAGCTGCCAACACTTGCTGTAGATGTGGTCAATGCCGTTCTCAATGGGGTCAGCTAGCTCCCACATCATACAGCTACAACACATCACCTGGCCCGACATCTCCACTTAGTTAACTATTTCAAATTAATGAGTTTTTTTTTAGTTTTGCAGTGTTTTCTGCGCCAGTATGTTTACTCTGTTATATACTCAAACAACATTATATACTCACCAGTCCCCGCACCTTTCCCAGCGACCGTAGGAAGTGCTACACCTGCCCCTACACCTCCTCCCTCACCTCCATTCAAGGCACCAAACAAACCCTTCACATCAGACAGATGTTCACCTGCACATCCGTCAATGTGTTTTACTGTATCCTCTGCTCCCGATGTGGCCTCCTCTACATCAGTGAGACCAAGCATAGACTCGGAGACTGTTTTGTCGAGCATCTGTGCTCTGTACACGACAAATGACAACAGATTCTGGCTGCCAATCATTTTAACTCCCCCTCCCACTCCCTGGGTGGCATGTCCATCCTGGGCCTCCTCCAGTGTCACAACGACACCACCTGGAAAATGGAGGAGCAGCACCTCCGTCTCGGGAACCTACAGCCTGATGTCCTAAACATGGAATCCACCAGTTTTAAAATCTGCCCACTCCCAGCCTCATTCCACGTCCAATCCTCCCTCTCATCCCCGCCTCCTTGACCTGACACAACCTGTCCATCTTTTCTCCCATCTATCCGCCCCTCCCAACTCACTGGCCAATCCCCACCACTCTTTACCTGCACTCACCTCTCACCATCCCACCTACCTTCCCCAGCCTCACCCCTTCTCTCTCTATTTATTTCTGAGCTCCCTTCCCCCTCCCCATTTCTGAAGAGGAGTTCTGGCCCGAAACGTCAACCTTCTTGCTCGTCTGATGCTGCCTGGCCTGCTGTGGTCCTCAAGGTCCATGGTGTGTTCTCTCTGTCTATTACTTGTGTTTGTGTGAGTGTGTGTGTGCATGTGGTGACCCTTGAAAGGAGGACAACATTTGCTTGTGCCTGTTGTTTAAGACATTGAGAATCTGAAAGGATTAATAATGAGGAGTGCACTATACACCAACTAATATAGTGATGTTACATGGACTATGATAGGGAAAACCTTGGGTTTCAAGGAAGTAAAACCTAACATTGTGATCTTTCTTAGACTCCTGTAACAATGGCCAAGATATATCTAGTAGACAGTGTAGGCTGGAATTCCATATGGAAATCCCAGCAGAGCTGACTCAAAGACAATTGTTTGGGAAATTGTAAATTTTGGTGGGCAATTTTCCTGCATCTGGAAGCCTTTGAAAAAGCCCCTAAATGCAGAGAATTCTGGAGGGTCACTTAAGGTTCCTGGTTCCCCAGGAAAAGCTAAAGGATGGAAAGCCTATTCTAACTTCTGGCTAACTAATAAACTGAAACTTTGACTCACCGTTCAACCATACCTCCAGCTGCCCACCCCCAGATCTCTGACATCTCCCAACTTCCAATGAACTGCCACCTGATTTGACAACTCCTAGCCCTAAACTAACATATCCAACCCATACCAAGTCAGCCTGGCCCAACACGCCTCCAACATTCTGCCTGACAACACTTTCCCCAAGACCACTCATCAGCTCCTGACCCAACCCAACAGCCCCTTGTCTAGATAACCTCTCCCAAATAACACCAGCTCTGACCCCACTGAGAACCTGTCAAATCATCAAACTCTAACCCAATCTGACCAATGGAAATAACTTTGGACTTTCAAGGAGTTAGGCCTCGATCTCCCTCATCGTCCTTGCAACATTGTCTATCATATTAATATATCTTGGACCTCATTCTATCATGTCACAAACAAAGTCCTGTTAAAGGCAAGATCGTCATCCCATCGAACTACCAAGTGACTTTCTTCATGTCACAACAGACCAAACAGGGCCAGTCAATCCCCACTTGGATAAAGGATAGTGGCAGGAAATGTGACAGATGCATCTTTCAGTGACGTTAGCTGTGGTGCAGGTCCATCGTACAACAATGGCCAGGATGTGCTCATCGATCTTGCAGTGTGGGGAGGCTGTTGGCTGTGGCTATCTATTCATTGTCACTGTTTGTGCGAGCTCTCTGTATGTACAATGGTTGCCTAATTTGCTACATCAGAGATGTGACCATTTCAAAATGCTTCATAGTCTGTGGTGTACTTTTGAGCTATCTTTAGATAGTGAAAGATGCTTTGAGGATAAGCACTTCCTAAGGCATGGTGCACTGGCATACACCTGGTCATTTGGCCAACACACTTGCTGTCATTTCAGAGCTCCATCTCGTTTCAGTATATTAAATTTTAAATTGGTCATCTTTAAATTTCACACCATCTCTCTCCTTCATCTTTCCATCCCTCTCTTACTTTCTCTCTCTCTCGTCTTCCTATCCTTTGCCTCTTTTTTCACTTTGTCTATGTCACCTTGTCTCTGTCCCTCTCTCTCTATCTCTATATCCCTTTCTCTTACTTTCCCTTTTGTTCTTTCCTCTCTTCCTCTCCCTTTATCTTTCCCTCCCTCCCTTTCTTCTCCAATCACTCTCTCACCCTCTCTCCCTCCTCCCTTTTCTGCTCTGTCTTCCTCCCTGTGTCATTGCCCCTCTTTCCTTCCCTATCACTTTCCCTCTCTCTGAGTCTTCCCTAGCTCTTTATCCCTCTACTTCTCCTCCTATGTCTCCCTCCCTCTGTCTTGTCTCTCCTTTTTCTCTTGCACTATGTCTCCCTCCCTCCTTTTCTCCCTTATATCTCTCCCCAGCCCGATCTCTCCCTCCTTCTCCCACTTTCTCTTGAAGTTGCTCTCTGTCTTTGCCTTCCATCTTCCTTTCACCCCCCTCTCTCTCCCTCTTTCTCCTGTCTCTTTCATTCTCCTTCAACAAACTTCAGATCAGACTTGAGTATACACACTCAGTTTTGTCTGTTTGGTTTGTCTGTCTTGACGATAATATATCCTGTTCGTGCCGCTGCTGTTGCAAACCCGTGTGGACACTGGGGGAGACAGCCATTGCATTCAGCCTGCAAAAATGATGAACTAGTCCATATTTGAATTGGCAACTTTCTTCTGCTAATTGTCCTGAGCCGGGGAGAAGATGCATAATTTCAATGGCATTGTTCTCAAATTAGAATGATTCTTGCTGTCCATGAATATTAAAGCTTTTGTTTCTCTGGCAGCTGGGAGATATTTAGACTGTGCCAAAATCATACTTCATTACTTCCTAATAATCATTAACTATGACACTGACAGGTTGCTGGCAATTGGACAGAAAGTAAAATAACAGCAAGAGAAAAATCATATTGTCACTTAAGATACATGAGCGCATCTAATTAGCTGCAAATTTATCATTCAATGTTGGGAAAGGCTGGCTCAACTTTTTACTCCCATAAACTTTCAAACAAAATGGAGCTCACTTTTAAGCAGCTTCTGCCCTTGTGGAAAATTTTGTCATTTTCTCGTGTTAGATCAAAATCCCGGATCTCTTGTAACAATTCAAGATGTTTCACTCCCACACAACAGCAATGGCAAAAAGATGCGTTTATGTCACATCCTCAGCGTGGAAGAAAGTCCCATGTTTCAGCATCAGAACAATTATTGAAGCAAATATAAACAAAATACTGCAGATGCTGGAAATCTGAAATGAAAACAGGAGAAGCTCGAGAGTTCTGGTAGCATCTGTGGAGTGGGAAGCACAGTTAGTACTTCAAGTCAATGCTCCTTCATTAGGATTTGGAAAACTCTGAGATGTAGGAGCAAGGGTTGATTGGTACAAGGACAAAAAGGAAGATTTGCGACAGTGTAGATGGTAGAGGAGGTAGTATGACGGGAAGGGGTTACAGAGGCAAAAGAAATGATCATAGGGAAAGAACAAGAACAGGAAGCAAAAGATGCTTCTGGAGCATATTTGCCTATGTCTGAAAGTGAAAAAGAGGAAACACTGAAGTAAAGGAATAGTTAACACAGTGCGGAGCTGGAGGAACACAACAGGCCAGGCAGCATCAGAAGAGCAGGAAAGCTGATGTTTCGGGTCGGGACCCTTCTTCAGAAATGGGGCTCCATTTGTGAAGAAGGGTCCTGACCTGAAACGTCAACTTTCTTGCTTCTCTGATGCTGCCTGGCCTGCTGTGTTTATCCAGCTCCACACTGTGTTAATCTCTGACTCCAGCATCAGCAGTTTTTATTGTCTCTGAGCAAAGGAATGGAGCCAAACTGCACAGTCTGCTTCTAGTCTGAAATTGATTGACTTAACATTGCATCAGAAAATCAGTAAAACTTCACAGCGAGAAATGATATACTAATCCTGAACAAAACCTCGAGAGAGATGTCAGCAAGGAAACAACATGAAGAATTAAAGTGGCAGCTCGTGGGAAGTGTAAATATGAGGTGAGGCCAGCTGTTCTGCAGTGTGATCACCCACATTGACATTTGGTGTGCCCAGTGTATGGAGACCAAATTGTGAGCAAGAGAAATCATGCCTCATATGAGGAGGAGAAACTGTTAACACGTTTGGGCCTTTATTTGGTGGGGACAGAGAAAGTGAAAAGGCAAGCCGACATTGGAATAGTGGCAAATGATCTAAAGGTGGGTCAAGAGATTGGTAAGAGCAAGGGGAACCCTACTGGCAGAGAAAGATATGAGAGCAGAAAGGCAGCAAAAAATTATGGAGATGGTAAAGGATCCTATCAACCATTGGTGGGGGAACGAGAGGTTCAAGACAAAAAGGAGACAAATCAGAAACTGGGACGGAACTAGGCGATTTCAAAACGCACTCTCTGGAATTGTGGTGGAAGCAGATTCACTTGAAGCATCCGACTGGGCATTGAGAGTTTTTCTAAGTAGAAGTAATGTGCAGGATTATGGGGAAAAGACATAGCTTTAGTGGTAAGTCACAATGTTCAAAACCAATAGGTCAAATGGTTCTGGTTTCTGAAGAAGGGTCTAGGCCTGAAACGTCAGCTTTCCTGCTCCTCTGATGCTACTTGGCCTGCCGTGTTCACCCAGCTCCACACTGCGTTATCTCGGGTCAAATCATCTCCTTTTGCACTGTTATGACTCTTTGATTCTGCAATCTCCCTTTGGAAAATGTTACATTTCAAGTGTGATTATACGTTTACAATATATAAATCAGATTGATATGTATTCAATATTATTTAATTAAACGTTGGGTTATGAATTTTGAGTTAGTGACATATGGATGTACCTGAAATGAATAATTAACATGCAAGTATTTCAGTAGCCATAGTCTATACCAACACTTCTGGATTGGGACTATGGCTCCTTATGTAAGGTAATCCCGTTTTACAAAAATCTCCCCTTCATAAAGCTGCTTAACATAAAATAATACTGAAAAGAAAACTTTCTCTAAGCTATGTGTGTGAGAGCTTCTTTGGTAGCTCTCATGAAGTTTTACTTACTTTAGAGATAACACAGCGTGGAGCTGGATGAACACAACAGGTCAGACAGCATCAGAGGAGCAGGAAAGCTGACGTTTCGGGTTGGGACCCTTCTTCAGATATTTTATGGATTAACAAAGTAGACCAGTGTGTTTTAAGGCCTATTACAAAAATTTCCAAACTTAAGGGGGTTTTTTTAAGTTTAGGAGTAACACACATAGCTTAGAGAAAGTCTTTTTTTTCTCTCTGTCTTACTTTGTTTTGGGCAGTCCTATGAAAGGGAGATTTTAGTAAAACTAGATTATCTTACATAAGAAGCTAATCATAGTCCCAAACCAGAAATGTTGGGATAAAACCATGAAGAAGTTACTTAGAACTGTACGTGTTTCTGCTGAGGCCTATGATTACTCTAGCATGAGGTTATCAGTGTTTTCAGTCGAGCATTAAAGCCACTGTTACCTTAAGCCAATTGAGATTACAGAAATTTTTTTTTCTCTGATGCAAGTACAGTACAAAGGATTTTCTTTCTGGGCACTGTATACTGGTTTAATATTGTGTTTGGAACTCATAAAGGGGTGGTTTGTGATTAATGGGGTTAAACTTTGGTCTGTGTTGAAATATCTTTGAATTTGTGTTGAAGTTAATAGTTTGGTTTGTTCTATTTTATTTGGTCAATAAACTTCTGATTATTGTTAACACAAAATCTGGAACGTTGCACGCTGATATTCCAGTGAGAGACCATCTATTTAAACCAAAACAAAGCAAATATGATCTATCAGAGATAAAAGGTACTGCAGATGCTGGAGAATCCGAGATAACAAGCATGGGGCTGGATGAACACAGCAGGTCAAGCAGCATCATAGGAGC
>JAHRHZ010000016.1:61212747-61231854 GCA_024137785.1 Ginglymostoma cirratum | reverse complement strand
CCTCTCACCCGAAGGCTGCAGGAACAGCAAATCATATTCAGCCTGGGAACCCTGCAGCCCAATGGCATCAATGTGGATTTCACAAGCTTCAAAATCTCCCCTCCCCCAACCGCATCCCAAAACCAGCCCAGCTCATCTCCACCTCCCTAACCTGTTTTTCCTCTCACCCCAAGCCACACCCCCATCTCCTATCCACTAACCTCATCCCGCCCCCTTGACCTGTCCGTCCTCCCTGGACTGACCTATCTCCTCCCTACCCCTCTACCTACACTCACCTTTACTGTCTCCATCCCCGCCTCTTCGACTTGTCTGTCTCCTCTCCACCTATCCTCTCCTCTATCCATCCTCTATCCGCCTCCCCCTCTCTCCCTATTTATTTCAGAACCCTCTTCCCCTCCCCCATTTCTGATGAAGGGTTTAGGCCCGAAATGTCAAGTTTTCCTGCTCCTATGATGCTGCTTGTCCTGCTGTGTTCATTCAGCCCCATGTTTGTTCCTCATAACATTATCTGGGTGTCTGGATTAACAGCCCAGCGTTAATACTGCTAGGCCATTGCCTCCTCTCTGGGTGCTCTGGTTTTTCTCCCACAGCCCAAAGATGTGCAGGTTAGGGTGGATTGTCCACAGTGTCCAGGGATGAATGGGTTCGGTGGATTAGCCATGGAGAATGCAAGGTTACAGGAATGGCGTGGATCTGGGTCGGGCGTTGTTTGGAGGGTAGGTGTGGACTTGATTTCCCGAATGGCCTGCCTCCGCACTACATAATTCTATTATCACTCTTTGCCTGCAGTGCATTCTGGTTCATAGCAACTCACGGGGAAAACAAATGCTCCTAATTTCCTGCCTGCATTGCTTGCCAGCTCTCTTAAATGTATCCATCTGGGTTACTGACTGCCCTGCCAATGGAAAGTTTCTCCCTACTTCTGTCAAAAAAACCTCATAATTATGAGACACTGAATTAAACTCCCCTTATTAACCCCTGTGACTGATATGTGTTTCCAATTTTAGGAACTGGGGTAAAGTTACTTGCATTGTGTGAATGGAAACTTTAGCTTCTGCTGGGTGACCTTGACCTAAACTACATGGATTTTTTTTTTGAGGCCAGCCAGCTTGGAGTCAGCCCTCAGCTGAGGAGGTTCTAAACTCCTGGTTATATTTTTTTTTCAAAAGCCCCTACACTATTGCCTACACTCCTGCCATCCAGCAGTTGTGGAGGGCTTTTGAAGAAAAAACTACTGTGATCCAGCAGTAGTGTTTTTATTCCCCAGCACCCTTGTTGTACATGTGCGGGAGTGAGACACAGTAAAACACACCTGGTGTGCAAATACTTTTATTAATGCACCACTACCAGGAAAAAAACACCCGTGTGACCGAAGAATCAGCATCATGCAAATCCTTCGGGACAAAGCCTACGTGAAAGAAAAAGTGAATGGAAACGGTAGGGATTAATCCATAGAATCCCTACAGTGGGGAAACAGGCCCTTCGGCCCAACAAGTCCACACTGACCCTCAGAGCATCCCACTCAGACCCATCCCCCTAATCTACACATCCCTGAACACTATGGGCAATTTAGCAGGGCCGATCCACCCTTACCTGCGCATCTTTGGATTGAAATCAAAATGGAATTGGAGAGGGAGATAAAACACTCCACAGCCTGTGGTACCCACTTCTCCTGAAAGATATCGAGAGTATTGGTGGACACTGCGAGCTCCTTCTCCTTGTTCACCAACTACATGGTTTATTCAACCCAGATATTTATAAACCAATCTACACCCATGTGTCTTAACACATGTCTGAGACAGGTGGGCAATGAATGCAGAAGTTTTTTTTTAATTGCTAATTGTCTCAGACGTAGGGACACTGCTATTGTACCACAAGGGTCCTTGTTTTACATTCAGTCCACAAACAGCTAGCCAATCAGGGATCACCTGTAATAACATTCAGTTATTCCTGAGTGGCTTAATGGCCATTTGACTATTAAAGTAATGGTGGAGAATGTTAACCTTGTTCAGACTAACAAGGATAGAGTTCAGTATAGCGTTCCAAATCGCACTGTATGATTAAGTGCAACACTGCCTGATTTTAAAGACTGCGGTGTTATCTCAGGTGCCAAAGCACCATGTAGTTACCCTCATGCGTGGTCATGATTTAAGTTGCGAAATGAGAAACAGAGACTAAATTAAATTCCAAGTTTGACAAAATGTATGCAGCATCAATTCCTGTCACCTGCATGAAAAAAGATGTGTGCTCTCTATCTGGAGTTTGAGGACATAATTAGATTTCACTTGCACTTCAATAACAAAGGTTCCTACCTCGGGATTCCATTGCTCAATTAACACTTTGTCCCAAGCAGAGTGGACATGAATGTGATTAATGATTTAAACCTTTCTAAACCTCAGGTTAAAGTACTGTTCCAAGCCTGTACATGATCTCATACGCCAGAACATTTACTCCTTCTGTTTGAAAATGTGGTTCTCAGGTAAGTGCAACGGTGTGTTCCTGAACATGGGCAATCCAAATGCTGACAGCCTAATGTTGTGAGGCAGCTATGAGCTGAGAAGGTTTCTGATGCTCCCACAGTGTCAGACCAGGAGCCGGGAGGCTATTAAATGTTTCGTATACACGGGAGAGCCCTTCCATTTACTGATTGCAAAAGCATTTCACATCACATCTTTTAGAGACATGCCAGGGTTTTCATGCACACTGCTTTGAAATGACATGACTGCAAAGTCAGCAAGAGCTGCAACTATTCTGGGGTCCCAAGACGAAACAAATGCAGTGGATAAGTGTCCAGGGCCAAGTTGATTGAGGAAGCACCATTAGTGGGGGTGACTAGAACTGCCTGCCACTGCTCTTCAGGTCAGATCAACGGGAAGCTGATGACAAAAAAAGGCTATTCCAAATTCCCAGCAAATGTATTGTCAGTAGTGCAGACTCATGAAATTGTGCAGCTCGCAACTATTACAATCCAGAGTTTGAAAGCGGGATGAATATAATAGTAACCTATCTCAATTCATTAGGACGGGTATGGGTGGTTAATTGCTGGTTAGCTCAGCCGACGAGATGACCAGAGTGTAGTGCAGACTAAAAACAACCTTACCCTACTCACTTTGAGGAATGGTTACCCTCAAGTTCAATCAAAACAATTGTCTTTCTCTCTCTAATGTAGGGAGAATTGATTATGGCCCTTTGTGGATTTTGGCTCCATTTCCTCTCTGTGGAGAAAGTCTATGGAGTTTGGAAATGCACTCAACTTTGATACATGGAGGGCACTGCATCTCGAGAATGTTAGGTTGGAAGTGTTGGTTCACCGACTTGCCAGGACAATACCAGAGGAAAGAGGATTGAATTATGAATATAAGTTGCTTAGACTTGACCTGTATTCATGTGAGTAATAATGATTAAGGGGTAATGTGATGAAGAAAGATATTAGTGGGAGTACATCTCTCTTGGAGACATGAGAGGCAATGGCCTTGTGGTATTTTTGCTGGACTGTTAATCCAGAGACCCAGATAACATTCCGTGGACCTGGGTTTGAATCCCACCATGGCAGAAGGTGGGATTTGAATTCAACAAAATATCTGGAATTAGGAATCTAGTGATGACCATGAATCCATTGTCGATTGTTGGGGGGAAACCCATTTGGTTTACTAATGTTCTTTCGGGAAGGAAATTGCCATTCTTACCTGGTATGGCCTACATGTGACTCCAGACCCACAGCAATATGTTTGACTCTGACCTGTCCTTTGGGCAATGAGGGATGAGCAATAAATGCTGACTTAGCCAACGATATGCTCATCCTGTTCATGAATTAATAAAAAAACAAGCCGGCAAAAGCATCAGACCATTTAACAATTACATTAGAAAACATTTCTTCACAGCTTGGAATGTGGATATCTGTAACTCTCTTCCCTCATGAATAGTTTTTGATTTGGAGAGGTTGCTGCATTCGTTGAAGATTTTGAAACTGAGAATTTTTTTTTGACTAAGAGTATAAAGAGATGTGGAAGCAAGACAGGTCAATAAGTTTAAAATACAAACCAGCTATGACCTGATTGAAAGGTTGAATGTACTTGATCCTCCTGATCCAATACTCCTACGATCATATGTGTAACAATGGCTTTGTAATCAATCACTCTCCAGGGATTGATCAACTCTGTGGCTTAGGTTTATTTAAAATGGTAAAACACATTATAAGTCATGAAGTGGGCTATACAACCACCGGTTGTGCAGTTTAACTGCAGATGAGGTGCCAGGCAGAGTCACAACATGGTATACACACAGCACATGGAGACCTTCAAGCTGAACTCTCTTTAAGGTAAGATATAGAAATCCCCTAAATATTCTCAAAAAGAAACACAGGTGCCAAATTGTCACAACACTCCTTTGACATTGGAACTTTAAGAAAAACATTCAATGGTAGGAACATGCTGAAAGATCATCCTCATCAATGCTACCTTACCTGTTGTACCTTTTCTAGTTTTATTTGCAACCTATTATCAATCCTGAACCCTGCCAGAATGATACCACTTCATGAGAATAATTAAGATTGGAAGAGGCTGACCATCTGGCTTCTCAAGTCTGCTTCTCCATTTAATTCAATCCTGGCTGATTTCAGCTTCAACTCCCCATCCATACCCGCTCCCTATGTCCCTCAATTTCACCAAGAGATCAAAAATCTGTCTATCTCTGTCTTGAATGCTTCTGCCTTTACTGGATGCAGATAAATGATACAATGATTAATAGCAACTGTGACAGCACCAGATGGGTTGTCAGAGGAAGACTTCTCTCATCTGTGTCACCTTGGAAACCACAATTCACCATCTGAAGCTGGCACAGATGTCATTGAAGAGGTGGTGGATGAAATGCAAACTTAAAATGAAGTGGCGGGAGTGCCTTTTGGAATAGGATCTGGGCAATGAAGACATTTCATTAACAGCTATTTGGTACATTTTAAATTATGAATTTCAATAATTTTAAAAGCTGTTTCAGCATTTACCTTCTTTGAAATGTTGAATTTGTATTTTAGATTCTAATAAAGTGAGTTTCCGATGGTGATTCTGCAGTGTTTTGGTTACATTGTCGAGTTCTGAGGCAGCACCTCCCTCTGATTCAGAGCATTAAACAAAAAGGGCACATTGCTTATTGTAGGAAAAACAGCTTCCACACCTCCACACAAATTATAACACCCAGCCCCCACCCCAACCTTGGGGGGTGTACGTGCAATTGAATGTAAAATGATATGAAATGGCCTTTCTCTGACATCACTGCTTGTGAAACATTTTCATTAATGTCATACCGTCCAGGGATTTCCTGTCAATGGTCATTTCACAAACACGTTGTTCCAGCACGAAAGGGTCAAGCCTGGGCTTTCCCAACCAGAACTTAATTTCTGGTGGTAGTGGGAATAAGGGTTGGCATCTCCCTGGTGCCACCTTGTCCAATTACCTGCCCTTTGGGGGTTGCCTGTGAGAGACGCCATCTCTTTGGTCACTCTATCGATCAGTCATTTGAACACACTTGTTTATTTTATTTATTAATGGATGCAAGTGTCACTGATTCAGGAAGTTTTCATGAACAAGGCTGTTAGGGAGGCCATTCCAGGATTTGACACAGTGACAGTAAAGGAATGATGACATATTTTCAAATCAGAAATGGTGCGTGGTTTGGAGGGGAACGTCCAGGTCGAAGTTTCTCCAAAGTATCAGCTTCCATTGTCCTTTCAGGTGGTCAGGGTCACTGTTTTGGAAAACGCCATCAAAGAAACCTGAATGAGTTTACAGCAGTGAATTCTGTAGAAGGTGCACACCAGGTGGCGGGATTCTCTCTTATCAGAGATAGTTACTACCTGCCATTTAAATGTGGCAAATATTAATTGCCACTTATCAACCCAAGCCATGACCATTGGTGGTGCAGGAAATAAATTTTGAAGGTGATGGATGAGGTATTTATCCTCATTGATGTTGAACTCCTTGAATGTTGCTGGGATTGCAACCATCCAGGCAAAGGGGTACTGTACCAGCTCAGCCCTGACATAAGCCTGATGGAAAGGCTTTGGGGACTCAGAATGTGAGTTGCTCCCTGCAGACTTCTCAGTCTCTGACACGTAACTCTATATAGCATCTAAAAGGCATCTGGATGGGTACATGATTAGGAAGTATTTAGAGGGATATGGGCCAAATGCAGACAAATGGGACTAGGTCAGATTGGGATGCCTCGTTGGTTTGGACAAGTTGGATCGAAGGGTATAACAATAATGGAGGTGCTGATCCAGTGGTATTATCGCTAGACTATTAATCCAGGGACCTACTTAGGAAACCTACAGGTTCAAATCCTGTCACAACAGATGGTGGAATTTGAATTGAACAAAAATATCTGGATCTAAGAGTCTAATGTGATAATGATCCATTATTGGTTGTGGGAATCCGTAGAATCCCTATAGCATGGAAACAGGCCATTCAGCCCAACAAGTCGACACCAACTCTCCGAAGACCATCTCACCCAGACTCACCCCCTACCCTATCCTATCCCTGTAGCCCCCACAGCTAATCTGCCGAACCTACACATTCCCAGACACTATGGGCGATTTAGCATGTCCAATCCAGCTAACCTGCACATCACTGGGCTGTGGGAGGAAACCGGGGCACCTGGAGGAAACCCACACAGACACGGGGAGAAAGTGCCAACTCCACACAGACAGTTGCCCGGGGCCCAAGGCCCTGGTGCTGCATGGCAGCAATGCTTAACACTGAGCCATAATGCTGCCCAATCTGGTTCACTAATGCCCTTTAGGGAAGGAAACTGACATCCTTACCTGGTTGACTCTTAACTGCCTTCTGGGCAGTTAGGGATGGCCAATAAATGCTGGCCTAACCAGTGCCATCCTTGTCCCACAAATGGACAAAAGAAAACTCTATGATTCCATGTGCTAATAGCCATTGTGTTTGAATGACTGATTCAGTTCAATTTCTGGTCATTGTTAATACCCAGGCTGTTGATTGTGGGGATTTAGTGACGGTGATACCATTGAACATCAAGGGGAGATACCTGGTTTCTCTCTTATCAGAGATAGTTATTACCTGCCACTTAAATGTCACAAATATTAATTGCCACTTATCAACCCAAGCCATGAATATTGTCCAGGTCATTGCTGTGTGTAGTCACAGACTGCTTCAGTTTCTGAGCACAGAATGGCATGGAATGCTGTGGAGTTCGATGTCCATTAAAAAAGTTTTATTTTGTCACATTGCAGGAATTCAGAAGCTTAACGTAGCTTCCATCATTTCTAACACTGAGTTTGGATTTTGAACATTTTTCTTTCAGTGCAAGGTGCTGGAATGGAGTCACTGACACATCTAGTGGCATTTTATAACTAAAAAGACAATGTTTACAGTGACAATTAAATAGGCAGAATCACATTACTTTCACAAGTACGTCAAAAAGAATTCAGCTGATTTAGATCACATTTTTGAATCAGCCTCTTCAGAAATGTGGTTACACACCTCTAGAACAGGTGAGACTTGACCCCAGTGTTTAATTGGACTGTTACTTTGCAGCTGTCAGGGAAGATTGTACAATGGAAAGTGCCAATTTAACTATTAGTAACATGTTCAACAATGACACTGAAGATATGGGCTCCAACCATTCTGTCACTATTTCTGCTGACTTTGAACCAATGTTGAATGTGAGGGCATTGAGTACGAAGGAAGACCTGTGATGAAGCAATCAAACAGCCCAGTGATGTGCAGGTTAGCTGGATTGGACATGCTAAATCGCCCATCGTGTCTGGGAATGTGTAGGTTCGGCAGATTAGCTGTGGGGGTTACAGGGATAGGATAGGGTAGGGGGTGAGCCTGGGTGAGATGCTCTTCGGAGAGTTGGTGTCGACTTGTTGGGCTGAATGGCCTGTTTCCATGCTACAGGGATTCTATGGATTCCCACAACCAACCATTCGTTGGGAAACGAATGGTTCAGTAAGGTTGAAAAGCTCTTATTTAAGTTCTGGATTCCTGGAGTTTGCAAGCAAAGATTGTGCTGGGATTTTAATAAATCTCTTGTCTTAAAACTCTGGGAGAAGCAATTTGTCACAGTTATTGCTTCATGAAGACGGAGTTCTAAAAAAAAATGCTATCAAACACGTATTTCACCGTTTATGGTGTGTTCAGGTGTCGCAGTGCCTTGTTCTGCACCCAATAATTTTGCTGTAAATTCAAAGACTTTGGATTGCGAAAAAATTCAACTGTTGACCTGAACATTTCTTTCATAGTTTGGTGACAGTTAGAAATTTCTTTTTCTCACTTTGACAATATGTGAAATGTAAAATACAGCAATCTATGCCTTTGCAAATTATATAGGATTTGTCAAACATTAATTATACACTTTGTAGAGAGATTGCTTGCTTTTGAACTACAAAGCCACGCAAGAAGTGCCTAATTTATGCCTTGAACTGTTGAAAGGGAATGCTACGCAAAGAGATCTGGTATCTTCATCAAACCAGGCTCAGTTGCCCCTCAGCGACACCAGCAGGAGTCACGACACAGAGATGAGGAGTGACAAATCCGGCAGATTACACACAGTCAATCAGAGGAGCAGGTGATTTTCAAGGTACCATCCTCAGAATGAACTGATTGTTGCGTAAAAAATAATCAGCTTTTAAGAACATAAACGCAGCATGGATCAAAATCAACAGAAATGGAATCTTTGCATTGCGTTCTTGGGGAGATGGTGGCAACATGGTAATGTCATTAGAGCAGTAATCCAGAGATTCCAAGCTAATCCTCTGGGGCAAAGGCTCAAATTCCACATCACAGCTGGTGGGAATTAAAACCAAGTCACAAATCTGGGTTTTAAGACTTATCTCAGCAATAGTGACCATTGATTGCCACTAGAACCAAACTCATTCACTCAGGCTTTTTAGCGAAGGAAATCTGTCATCCTTACATGTGACTCCAGACCCAATTCAAGAGGGTTGATTGTAACTGCCATTTGAAGGAGCAGGCCACTCAGTTCAATGGCAATTAGGGATGGGAAACAAATGCAGGTCCTGCAACGATACCCACATTTCCAATAAAGAAGAAAAGAAACCTCCCACATACAAATAGGCCATTGAGCCCAACTAATTGAGGGTAGTGTTTCTGCTCCACATAATTTCCTGTTCCACTTCAACACTCCAAGAACCCAAACAGTGTGGAAACAGGGCATTTGGCCCAACAAGTCCACACCAACCCTCCAAAGCGCATTCCACTCAAACCCAACCCATATCCCTGTAACCCTGCATTTCCCATGGCTAATCCACCTAGCCTGAACATCACCAGACACTATAGGTAATTTAGCATGGCCAATCCACCTAGCCTGCACACCTTTGGACTGTGGGAGGAAACCAGAGCACCCGGAGGAAACCCATGCAGACGTGGGGAGAATATACAAACTCCACACAGGCAGTTGCTCGAGGGTAGAATCAAACCCAGGTTCCTGGTGCTGTGAGGTAGCAGTGCTAACCACTGAGCCCCCATGCCACTCATTGTCGACTTTATGTTTTATCTTGTTCCCTTTTAAGTACATCGATACCATTCATCACAATTACTACCTATAATAATAAGGCTGAAAGATAGCGGAGCAGGAGTAGACCATTCAGCCCCTTGAGTCTGCTTGAATTGTTAGGGTACAGAATAAGGTTATTCAGCCCATTGTGCCTGAACTAGTTCTATCCCCTGGTGCTGACTTTTCTCCATAATCCTACATGCCATTTCTAACCAAATGATCCCTCAAATAATAACCATTCATAGTGTGATTGCTTCTAGTAGGGGTGCCTTCAGTCAGAGGTCACTAATTAATATTGTCATATTATTACTCATCCTACTATTCCTCATATGCCTCCAAACCAACCCAATATCCTGATCTCCTGAACCAACGTCCAACCATGATCCTATTGAATAGTGGAGCAGTCTCGAGGGGCTACACAGCCTCCTCTTGTTTTAGTTTCTTATGGTCTTACAGTCTTAGGTCATTTCTATCAATTGCAACAATACTTTTTTCAATTAAAAATTCTATCATCCAACTTTCCCTAATTTTTCATGGAAGGTATATCTCTTCAATTTTCACTGTATTCGCCGCTCACAATGTGGTCACCTTTACACTGGGGAACAAAGTATAGCCTGGGCGATGTCTTTAGAAAACGCCTACGCACTGTCCACAAAAATGATCCTGAGCTTCTAGTTGCTTACCACTTCAACACACCACTGTGTTCGCTGGCCAACTTCTCGGTCGGGCTTGCTGTAGTGCTGCCTTGAAGCTCAGCACAAGCTGGAAGAACAGCACCTCATTTTCTGCTTGGGAACCCTGCAGCCTTCTGGACTAAATATTGACTTGAACAATTTTTGAACTTAAGCACTTTTTCCCATGTCCTTACCTCTACTCCCACACACCAGGCCCTGTAATCACATGGGCTGCTATTACAACCAACCCATTCTCAGCGACTAATGGTCCCCCTTAGCAGCTATTCATTCTCCTAGACTTACATTTACCCACTCCTATGTCTGTCCAACTACTGTTGTCTCTCTGTGGGTTTCATCACCACTTATCATTTCCTTCTACCCTCCTCCCCGACTCCATCTTCAGCAAGAATACCAAACTTTTCCTATTTTCAATCAGTTCCGAGGAAGGTTCACTGGACCCGAAGCGTTAACTCTGCTTTTTTTCCACAGATGCTGCCAGATCTGCTGAGCTTTTCCAGCAACTTCTGTTTTTGTTCCTGATTTACAGAATTCGCAGTTCTTTCGGTTCATTTTGGGTCCGGTGACTCAGCTTTTCCAGCAACTTTGTTTTTGTTCCATCTTTTAGGTCAGCCTTGAATGTAGCTATAATTTTATACTCCCACATGTCTAGTACTGCCCTCAGCTCACTTTCCTCACACCTCAGACTCCTTGCATTAATATACATGCCATTCAGTCATGCTAAACTCAGAGATAGTAGGAACTGCAGATGCAGGAGAATCTGAGATAACAAGGTGTAGAGTTGGATGAACACAGCAGGCCAAGCAGCATCAGAGGAGCAGGAAGGCTGACGTTTCAGGCCTAGACCTTTCTTCAGAATTGCTAAACTCACTTCTTTCTTGCCTGCCTACATTTTCTCTACAGACCAGACTCACTTCCTTGTATTTTAACTTCTGAATCCACTTCAGCTCCTCTGCCTTCTCAGCAATATACATGTCAGGATCTTATTCCCTTGTCAATCTAGTTTAAATACATTCCAACACAATGTGAGGATGCTGGTCCCATTTCTGTTCAGATTTAATTCATCCAACTTGTAGAGGTCCTACCATCCCCTGGAAGTGGTTTCAATGACTCAACAATCTAAAGCCATCTCCTGAACCATCTGTCCAAAATGTTGGCCTGTTCAGTGATGTTCACATCCAAGGAATAAGCAAAAGACCCTATTTTCTTGTTATAATGAAACCTGAACACTCTGTGGTTTTGAATTTTTGATGGATGTCCCTATTTGTATATTCGATGAGCAATTTTTGACTGAACACCACACTCACAAAGCTTGAATCAGATCTGTTGTTAACAAAATCAGGTTTCACTGTACTTGCATGATAACGCCGCATCGGTTCGATTGTCTTGTAATTGTTTACTTTTGCATCAACAATTCTGGAATGACAATATTGTCAAACTGTTGCAAATCATAAGATTCTTAACCTTTGATGAACATTCACCCGATAGAGGTGTGTGAGTCAGGCTTGTGTATGTGAAACAAAAAAAAAAGAGACTTGCATTTATATCCAAAAAGCTCTTTATGCGCAAAACTTTGAATTTTAGTTGCCGGTGTATGGCAGGAAACACAGCAACTAATTTGTGCACAGCAGGTTTCCACAAATGATAGCACGATAATAGCCCAAATGCCTGGAACTTTGAATGATGCTGATGGAGGGATGAATTTTACATACATCTCTGCTTCTCTGTGAGATAATGTCATGGAATCATTGACATCTACCCAAATAGACAGATAGTGCCTCAGTTGCATATCTCATCAGGAAAGCAACAGTCACAGAGATGTACTGTGCAGAAACAGGCCGTTTCGGTCCAACTCACCGGTGCCACCCAGATATCCAAAATAAATCTAAGTCCCATTTGACCAGAATCCCGTGAAACTCTTCCTATTTGTATATCCATCCAGATGCCCTTTCAATGTTGTAATAGTACCAGCCCCCAACACTTCCTCTGGCGGATCATTCCATACGCATATCACCTTCTATGTGAAAAAGTTGTCTTTTAAATCTTTCCCCTCTCACTTTAAACCTATGTCCTCGAGCTTTGGACCCCCTACCCTGGGAAAAAAGACTTTGCCTATTTAGCCCATCCATGGTCCTCATGATTTTATAAACCTCTATAAGATCACCCCTCAGCCTCCGACGCTCCAGGGAAAATATCCCCAGCCTATTCAGCCTCTGCCTATAGCTCAAACCATTCAATCCTGGCGTCACCCTTGTAATTTTTTTCTAAACCCTTTCTAGTTTCACGATATCCTTCCTATGGCAGGGAGACTACTCCTCAGAGTGCAGCAAGCCCTCAGCTTGACATTGGAGTAAAATGTTCATTTGACTGCTCAAACTCAGGAATGGGCCTTGAATCCAGGACCTTGTGATTCTGAGCCACAAGTGATTCCAACTTAACTGCAGTGGAAAGGTTGTGGTAATGTTAATGGACTAGTAATCCAGAACATCAGGTTAATGTTCTGTTGACATGAATTCAAAACCCACTCTGGCTGATGGTCAAATTTGAATCTAATAAAAAATCAGAAATTTAAAAAAAATGAAGTTAATTGAGAGCGTGTACCATTATCAATTGTTGTAAAAAACCCATCTGGTTCATAACTGCTCTTTAGGGAAGGAAACTGCCATCCTTACCTGGTCTGGCCTACATGTGACTCCAGGTACACAGCAATATGGTTAACTCTTAACTTCCTTCTTATTTCAAAGGAAAACAAAATTTCTTTCCTGGTATTTAAGATTTATCCCTCCATCAGCATCATACAAATAATCCCAGGCTTTTAGCGATGAGTAATACATGCAGACCCAGCCAGAAACGCCCACATCCAATGGATAAATGAAAAACACTATTTATAACTCAATCTCAGGATGTTGCAAAATATTTTCTGGCCAGCAACATACCCATGGAGTGCAGTAAGGCAGCTGTCAGTTTAAGGCTGGTAAGGTCTTGTTTCCTTATTGCTGGGCTGATAGTGAAAGTGAAGAAAGAGTTTGAATTGGGATGTCATGTTTTCATTGCACAGTACATTAGTGAGCTATTTTTGGAATACTGTGTATAGTTCTGGCCACCCTGCTATAGGAAGGATATTATTAAATTGAGAGTGTGCAGAAAAGATTTACCAGGATGTTGCTGTGAATGGAGGTTTTGAGTTATATGGAGAGACTGGATAGGCTGGGACAGTTTCTCACTGGAGAATCAGAGGCTGAAGGGTGACCTTATAGAGGTTGATAAAATCATGAGGGGTATGGATAAGGTGAAAGGCTAAGGTCTTTTCCCGAAGATAGAGGAGTTCACAACTAGGGAGCATATTTTTAAGGTGAGAGGAGAAAGATTTAAAAGAGACCTGAGGGGCAACTTTTTCACACAGAGGGTGGTTTGTGTGTGGAATGAACTACCAGAGGAAGTGGTAGATGCAGGTAAGTTACAACATTTAAAAGACATATGGACAGGTACATGAACAGGAAAGGTTTAGAGGGATATGGGCCAAATGCAGGCAAAAGGGGCTAGTTTAGTTTGGAAAACTTCATCACCATGGACAAGTTGGATGGAAAGGTGTTATTTGACTCTATGACTCTATGAGAAGGTTTAGATAGATCTGGAGCAGCAATGCCTCTCCAAAGTTAATGCACAAGCCCACCTTAGTGAAGACATTTCCTATGATGTGACACCACGCAGAGTTTGATAAAGCCTTCTCCTCCTGACCAAATATATTGACCCCTACTGCTCATTAAAAAGACAGCTCATCCTTTTGCTGGCAAGCTCTGAAATTAACAGTTTCTCATAACAATGTGCATCACACCAATGAAGAACGGTGAGATGCATTTACATATTGAGCACTATCTGTGAGAAATTCAGTCATAGTGATTGGGAATGATGTTTTGCATGATCCTGGCGGTGCTGCATTATTGAGTAACGAGTTTGTGACATGGGTCCCCATCTTCACCAACCATACCAATTGTTATATTTCTTGTGGCACTGGAAACATGCATCGATAGCCAACATCCTGATCTTGCAGATATAAATTCTAAATTCACATGGTTGGCACCACATCCACAAATATTCACCCCTCCACCAGTGACGCTCAGTAGCAGCTGAGTGTACCATTACAAGATGGTCTGCAGAAATTCACCGAAGCTCCTCAGATAGCAACTTCCAAATGCATGACCACTTCCATCTAGAAGGATAAGGGCAGCAAATATATGGGGACACAGTCCCCTGCAAGCCTCCCTCACAACTATTCAGCTGAGTTGGAAATTCATTGCTGTTCCTTCTCTGTCACTGGGTCAAAGTCCTGGAATTGCCTCCTTTATGGAATTCTAGGTATACCTACAACAAATGAATTGCAGTTCAAGAAGGCATTTCACTACCACGTTCTCGAATGCAACTAAGGACGGTCAAAACATGCTGGTCCAGACAGTGACAGCTAAAATGTTTGGTCTCACCCTGGATTGTCATTTTGCCTTTAGGAGCTTTAAACCCCAGAATACAGCATTTTTTGCTTTAGAAATAAATGGTGGTATGGTTTGGCTCCAGCAATGATCCCATGCTGCATTGGAATGATATCACGTCAGATAACTTCCATATTCTCCTAGAGGCTAAAAATTGAAACTCAGGGCAGACAGACAGATCTCTGAGCAGGCTAAGTGAAGAGGATCAGAGTGGAATCCACTATATGATCGTCACTCTTAGAAGGTTCAGTTCATGGTCTGGATTTTGCGGTAGAAATGATGGTGAAACTGTGAACATTACTATTTCTCTGAAGGTGACAGCAATTTTCATGTGTACTATTCAATGCAGAATTCTAGATGCTGTCATCAGATATTCTACGCTCCGCTATAGGGTGTGCTGTAGAAATTCCCGCAGGCTACAATGAGTAGGAATTGTTGAAATGACAAGAGCATGACATGTTAGATGACCAACTGGCCATAAATACCCTTGAAAAAGTTATACCATGCTGAATTAATTGAAACTGTGTTTTACACAGTGTGTTAAGTATGATGAATTCCTTTCCTATTGGACATTAGTGGACCAGATGGGCTCTTGCAACAATTGACAATGGTTACATGGTTGCTCCCCAGACCAGTTATTCTTTTATTCCAAATCTTTATTGAATTCAATTTTCGCCACCTGCCATGGTGGGATTTGATCCAATATCTTCACAATATGAACCTGAGGGATCTGGATTACTGGTTTTGTGACATACCCATGATACTTCGCTTTCTGTAAAAGATTATTATATTAAATTATGATGCAGGAGTCAACACCTGGTGAACATTACAACATTCAGAAGTACAGACAGTTTCAAGGAAGCTACTTTTCACTGTTCCAATACATTAGCAACATTCAGTTCTGCTTGGCAATAAGGACAGGGACTGTTGCAACGATTTCAATAGGTCCCTCAGCGGCACTGAAGAGGTGCTCAAAGTGGACAGACCATGAGTGTGGAAGTGTGTGAGGGGGGAATGTGACAGAGAGAGAGGGAAGCAGACTGCATGACAGGTAGGTCTGCTGTCTGTCATTCTGTTAAACATGACTGAACTATACACGGTCTCCTTTATTCTTTTAACAAAAATAGAAATTGCTGGAAAAGCTCAACAGGTCTGGCAGCTTCTGTGAAGGCAAATCAGAGTTAACATTTTGGGTTCGGTGACCTTTCCTCAGAACTGATGGTAGCTAGGAAAGCCGAAAGAACTGCGGATGCTGTAAATCAGGAACAAAAACAAAGTTACTGGAAAAGCTCAGCAGGTCTGGCAGCATTTGTGAAGGAAAAAACAGAGTTAATGTTTCAGGTCCGGTGATCCTTCCTCAGAACTGACAGTGGCTAGCAAAACATCAGTTTATATGCAGAAAAAAGGGGAGGGGCTTGGGGTAGGGAGTAAAGGATAGGATAGAGCCTAAAGAGAGAGAAAGAGAGTTGGACAGACAAGGAGTTGATAACGATCAGGCAGGGAGGGTGAATAGTTGTTAATGGGGACTATTAGTGACTAACAATAGGGGGTATGCAATGGCAGGCTATGTGAAGTGTTTAGCCCCGAAACGTCAAGTTTTCCTGCTCCTATGATGCTGCTTGACCTGCTGTGTTCATCCAGCCCCATGCTTGTTATCTCGGATTCTCCAGCATCTGCAGTACCTTTTATCTCTGATATATGTGATAACAAGGCCTGGTGTGTGGGATGGGGGGCTGGGACACGGGAGAGTTTGGGCTCTAAAATTATTGAACTTGATATTGAATCCGGAGGGCTGTAGGATCCCCAAGCGGAAAATGAGGTGTTGTTCCTCCAGCTTGCGTTGGGCTTCATTGGAACACTGTAGCAAGTCAGAGACAGAGATGTTGGCCGGGGAACAGCGTAGGGTGTTAAAATGGCAGGCAACTGCAAGATCAAGGTCTTTTTTGCGAGCAGAACGTAGATGTTCTATGAAGCGGTGACCCAATCTACGTTTCATTTCCCCAATGTAGAGGAGACCACAATGTGAGCAGCGAATGCAGTAACTAGATCGTGGGAAGTGCAGGTGAAGTGTTGCTTCACCTGGAAGGTATGTTTGGGCCCTTAGATACTGGGGAGGTAAATGGGCAGGTGTTACACTTTCAGTGGTTGCAAGTGAAGGTACCGTGGGGTTGTTGAGGGGGTGTTAGGAGTGAAGGAAGAGTGGACCAAGGTGCCCCACAGGGAATGATCCCTGTGGAAGGTGGACAAGGGAGGGGAGGGAAGTATGTGTCTGGTGGTGGCATCTTGCTGGAGGCATTTGATGGTCTTCTGGAAGTGGATGCTGGATGTTCCTAGATCGAGGAGCTTCTCCTCTGAACAGTTATTGTATCGACTATGTTTACATTCCCAGGAGATAGGAAGACCAAGGGGTAATTTAATTCAAACATAAATAACTTCCTTAAGGGCTTGTTAGGGTCATTGTTGTCAGGATGTATGCCCTGGCTAGGGAACTCAAGAATGTGATTCTTCATATTGGACTCAGAACATTAACTCTGCTTCTCTCTCCTTAGATGCTGCCAGACCAGCCGACTTTCTCCAGCAATCTCCCTTTTTATCTCAACTCCTTGAGACTGAGATGAGGAAAAATTCCTTCTCTCTAAGGGTCATGAATGTTTGGAATTCTTATTCTCAGAGAAATGTGAATGTCCTGTCATTGAGCGCATGCAAGTTAGCGGTTACTAACTGTTTAGATGTAGAAGTCTTCAAGAATGGGGAAATATCGCAGAACAGTGGATTCAAGGAGGTAGGCCGCAACCTTGACAAATAGTGGAGAAAGGATCAAAGAACCAAATGTCATATTCCAGCTCCTATTGCTGATGTTCTTCTGTAATCTGTACCCAGATCACAGAGTTATAATGATTGTGTTATCATTTCTGACGTTCACACTCTCTTCACAGTCCTTGAATTGCTTGCAGCACCATTGAAGACAACTGGGACCAATGAAATAAATTTGTTGATAATTTGTTGAAAGGGCAGCTTGAGATCCCATGATACATTGTCACACTTGCCATGCTGACGTTTGAACAATGGAAACACTGAGCATAACCAGCTCCTCATAGCTCTCACAAGGTAATCTTCAACTGCTCACTACTTATTCTCAAGACTTCTCTTGGGTCTGATTGAGAAGAGACAAGTCATGACTGTAGCCAGGAAAAATGACATGCTCATTTTCATATTCATGTACTCATCTGCCATCTGTTTGTAACTGGAATAGAAGCCTTCCCAGTCAAATGAAGCGTGTCCATTCACTGCAGCTGTCCTGTCCAATTAATAATACCCAGGATTGCGACCACACTGAAGGAATGATGAGATTAACCTTCAGTATGATTTGCTACTTGTTGTATTAGGAGCCTTAGGTAAATTGAACAAAAAATGCAGGAAGAAATCTTCAACCCTTGAACCTGCCCCACCATTTGATCCAATTATGGCTGATCCAAAGAAAGATTTACAGTCATGTTGATCTTTTCAACATTTCAATATCGTCAAGCCTTTGAGGCATCACGAGGGCCTTAGATAATTGTTTGGAATAAGAATGATGTGCAGGGACATACGGAAAAGATTGGCACTGGTTAACAGACCCAGAACAGACCCAAACCTTTCGCACTCAACGAGGCAGGCAGAAGGAGCTGTCGTTTAAAGCCACACATCTGAATGACACCCATATCTTGGTGTGGCAGTCACTGAGTACTGCATTGTCTTCTGTTGTGTGGTTTTAGGGCCACACATGAGATTTTGCATTCAATGCAGACTGGTTGAAGAGACGGTAACATCAAGAATCATGTTCAGGCTGTCCTGTGTAGACCTCTGTTTATAGCATGTCATACCTACATGCAACAATACCTGGTAATCCGAGAGATACAAGATACAGGGCTCATTGTTACATTCAGAGATTGTTATCAAGACCATAAGACCATAAGACATAGGAGTGGAAGTAAGGCCATTCGGCCCATCGAGTCCACTCCGCGACACATGCTTTCCTCTTCAATCAACATCAACACATGCTTTCCTCTTCAAATCGACTTTCTAACGATCTTCCAGTTTCGATCAATCTACTTTCTATTTCTCTACCTCCACCTACCCTGTTTTATTTATATCCTACTGCAACCAGCTCTGTGACATCATTGTAAATTTATTCCAGGGCCCGAAAGCACTTACACAGCATCACTCCCCAAACATTTTAACCCCATCGTAAAAATAGTTTAGCATTTTCATACATTCTCAATTTAGTCACATTGTTTCCTTCCTTTTACAACATTTATTGATTTTTTTGTTTCTCCTACACCCTCATTGAATTGATTCACTTGTGTTGATAGGTGGGTCAAGGAGGTGTATGACAATGTGCAGAAGCACTT
>JAHRHZ010000016.1:61181732-61212347 GCA_024137785.1 Ginglymostoma cirratum | reverse complement strand
CAAAACTTTTTTTGAAGTCTTTTGTTGTTGTGAAGGTTGCTGTTGAAATACTGAAAGTGAAAGCTGTGGAAGTTTCTACGATTCTAAATGGCGTTTTTGATGTTAGGATAATTATTCCGTTATCAACATGGCACCTTCATCAAGATGAGTGGGACTTTTCCTTTCACAAGATGGCTGAAGGATTTTTTTTTGCAAGATGCATGGATAGGTATGTTCTCAAAATAGCTTCCATCAATAAGATTGATTGATGTCTTTGACTGTAACAGAGATGTCACTCGTGCTGATTTTTCAGTATTGGAGGTATTCCTGCATCAAATTCAACATTACATGAAGATATACTTTCTGAGGAAGGGTCACAGGACTCGAAAAGTTAACTCTGATTTTCTCTTCACAAATACTGCCGGACCTGCTGGCCTTTTCCAGAAACTTCTGTTTTTGTTTCTGATTTACAGCATCCGCAGTTCTTTCAGTTCTTATTCAACATTACATGATCTGACTTGGGTTCCTTTATTTTCTTCCCAATGTGTTTCTTAACAATTAACATCCATAAACCTTCATTGTTACTAAATAAAACTCATTTCTCCCACCCAAATTTTCTAAATAAGGAAGATTTGGCAAACTTCAATATAAGGCCACTGGATCTTCAAATTCCAAATAATTCTTATTCCCTTTTTTTTCAATTGATTGTCATATCTTAAGCTTGTTGCTGAAGAATTTTTTTTGCTTCCTAGATAAATTTTTGTTGAGTTATTCATCATATAGAAAATCACGCTTTTGTCTTCCAATCTTTTTTTTATTGAAGACTTTGAATTTGTTTTGGGCATCTTCTCGTTGGCCTCTTTTTGTAGATGTTCAATCTGGATTTATCCTCTTTGCTGTCCAAGGGCTTCTACCGCTCTCACTGTTTTTTCACCTCTTGAACGTTTGTTTCCTCGATTACTGGGTATAAAAAGCTTTCTCTAACTTTTAGTTCTCTCTGATGGTTTTTCTACAGGAGTTTTCTGTTTAGACTTCCCTTCATAGCAGTGGCTCATCTCTATGGCATTTTTCTAACTGCTAGCTGATCTTAATGCCATTCTGATGATATGTTATGTAAAAGTGATCTTTTTGTACTTTACTAAAGGTAATTTCATGTCTCCTTCTTGATCCTCACTATTGCCAAAATTTTCGAAGTGATGTGTCCCATCAGTTATTCTGCCTTTGGTTATGTCATTTTTGGGCCACAACTGAGAGCTGGTTCAAAACAGATAAGTCAATGCGAAGACATAATCAAGTAAAATCTTCAGGCTTAGACTTAACGTACAACTTTGTGCTTGCATGTTGGCATTTCATACATGGGAGTCTGAGAAATACCAGAATCAGTGCTTATTGATACATTGTTAAGAGATCATATCTAAATGGGCTTCTCTTTTCAAATCTAGTTCAAGTCTGCATTCCGCTTCAATGAATCTACATTGTATCTAACAGAATCATGGAGTTGTTACAGAGCAGAAGAAAGTCATTTGGTTCGTCATGTCTGTTCTGGTTCTACTACCCGGTGCCAGTCTCTTGCCTTTTCCCCAGTTCCCTTCACATTTGCATCCAAATAATTATCCAGTGTCTTCTTGAACTTGCCTCCACCACATTTCCAGGCAGTGCATCATACATACCTTTGTGTGAAAGAGCTTTTTCTTGTATCCCCAATGCTTCATTTACACATCATTTTAAATCCATGCCCTCTCATTCTTTTTTTCATTTATGAGCAGGTACAACTTCTCTCTATTGACTGTGTCCGGCCCTCTTATAATTCTGAAAACCTATTCTCCAAGGAGAGTAGTCCCAACTCTTCAATCTATCCTCATTTCTGAAGTTTCTCATTCCTGGAACCTTTTTTGTAAATCACTTCTACACTCTCTCCAATGCATTTATATCCTTCCTGTAACATGGGACCCACAAAAGTACACAATAGTCATCTCCGCCCACACTGTTCTATCCTTGCCCTGTGGAAAGCAGCTCTGTAGTTCCAGGTTACAAATATTTTACACAACACATTGTTGTGGTAGTTTGCATTTTCAAGGCCAAGCCTCAGATTGGGTACTGATCCCAGGATCTTCTGATTCGGGGCAGATGGTGACTTAGTTGGTAGCACTGCTGCCTCACAGCACCAGGGACCCGGGTTCAATTCCAAATTTGTGTGACTGTCTGTGTGGGTTTCCTCTGGGTGCTCTGGTTTCCTCCCACAGTCCAAAGATGTGCAGGTAAGATGGATTGGCCATGCTGAATTGCCCATAGTGTCCTGGGATGTGTGAAACAGGTGGACCAGTCTTTGGAAATGTGGAGTTGCATGGATGGGGTGGGGGAATGGGTTTGAGTGGGATGCTTTTCAGAGAATCAGTGTGGACTTGATGGGCTAAATGTCCTGCTCCCACATTGTAAGGATTCTATGAAAAGAAAATACACTAGTCACTGATAAACAGGTGAGATGGGGCAAAATGCCATCCAACATTGTTCTACATCACTTTAACTCCCTAACAATCCTTGTTTGGAATTTGAACTCTAAGCTTAACACCTACTTGGAAAAGAAAGTTCTTTTTCCCTTTGGTGTGAGAAAAAATAGCTTTATTAACAGTCTGGCTTAATGTTAAGAAATGTAGAGATGGGAGACATGAGTTGTGGTATTTAACTCAATCTTATTGCTGATTTTGCACTTTGGAAACTGTAAATTCAAAAGCTGTTGCACTTTTTATAAAGCCAGCTGCATGAGTAACCCTCCTCCCCGACCTCCTCATTCACACAACACATTCACAACACTACACAAATGGAGTGCAATGTTGATAAGTGTGAGGTCATCCATTTTGGTAGGAATAACAGCAAAATGGACTATGTTTTAAATGGTAAAAAATTGCAGCACGCTGCTGTGCAGAGGGACTTGGGTGTCCTTGTGAATGAATCACTAAAAGTAGGATTGCAGGTACAGCAGGTAATTAAAAAGGCAAATGGAATTTTGTCTGCCATTGCGAGAGGGATGGAGTTTAACAACAGGGAGGCTATGCTGCAGCTGTATAGGATCCTGGTGAAGCCACACCTGGAGTACTGTGTGCAGTTTTGGTCTCCTTACTTGAGAAGAGATATACTAGCACTGGAGGGAGTGCAGAGGAGATTCACTTTGTTGATTCCAGTGTTGAGAGGGTTGGATTATGAGGAGAGACTGAGTAGACTGGGATTATACTCATTGGAATTCAGAAGAATGAGGGGTGATCTTATAGAAACATATAAGATTATGAAGGGAATAGATAAGGTGGAGGCAGGGAGGTTGTTTCCGCTAGCAGGTGAAACTAGGACTAGAGGGCATCACCTCAAAATAAAGGGAAACAGATGTAGGACTGAGGTCAGGAGGAACTTCTTCACCCAAAGGGTTGTGAATCTGTGGAATTCCCTGCCCAGTTAAGCGGTTGAAGCTACCTCGCTGAATGTTTTTAAGGCAAGGCTAGATAAATTTTTGAACAGTAAAGGAATTAAGGGATATGGTGAGTGGGCGGGTAAATGGAGCTGAGTCTCAAAAAGATCAGCCATGATCTTATTAAATGGTGGGGCAGGCTCGAGGAGCCAGATGGCCTACTCCTGCTCCTAGTCCTTATGTTCGTATGTTCTGAACAGGTTATTAAATAGACCAGTATGAAAAGCTTCAGGTGATCTGCTCTGGAACATTTGTTTTTGCTTGTGCAGTTTGTAAAATTCTTGAGCTGCATGTTATTGGAAGTGATTTGCAAACTTTCCAGAGGAGTGTTGCTGGATTTTAACAGTGGATGTCGGATTTATACAACATCGATTTACAAAGATCAATCATCCGAATGTGCTATATAACCAATGAAAACACTATATCTGTACTCACTGCTGTACTGTGGTAAATGGGACAGCTAACTCGCACACAGCAAGCTCCTGCAAATACTATTTGATAAAGACCAAATAACCTGATGGTAATTGAGGCATAAATATTGGCCAGGACATCTCTCGGCTGACGGTGAGAAGGGCACTACCTGTGAGATTCTTCATGCATCCCTGGTCTGTCTGTATCACCTTGCACCACACACTGCCCTCCAAAGTGGCTGTTGGTGGGGATACAGGCTGTCACACATCTTTTGCTGGAATGTACGTTTGCAAAGGAAGTCTGGATGGTCCGACACACCCTCAGGATTTCATTGCCACATTAGCCTAGAATTGTGCTAATTGTTTCAGTGGGTCATGGATCTTCAGCCTGAAGATTCCTTGATATTCAGGCTGAATCTTCAGACCAAAATGGTCATAGAGTCATAGAATCATACAGAATGGAGACAGATCCTTCGGTCCAACAGGTCCATGTCAAACATAATCCCAAACTAAACTAGTCCTATCAGCCTGCTCCTGGCCCATATCCCTCTAAACCTTTCTTCAATATGTACTTATCCAAATGTCTTTTAAACATTGTGACTGTTCCCACATCCATCACTTCCTCACGAAGTTCTTTCCACATGCGAACTACCCTCTATATAATAGAAACACCCCTCATGTCTTTCTTATTTCTCTCTCCTCTCATGTTAAAATATGCCTGTAGTCTTGAAATCCCCCATCCCAAGGAAAAATACATCTACCATTCACCCTATCTATACCCCTCATGATTTTATAAGGTCATCTCTCAACTCCTATGCTCCAGTGAAAAAAATCCCCGTCTGTCCAGCCTTTCTTTATAACTCATACCTTCTGTACTCGACAATATCCTGGTAAATCTCTTCTGAACCCACTCTAGTATAATAATATCCTTCCCATAACTGAGCGACCCAAACTGGACACAGTATGGTCATGCATTCGCCTGGTCCCTGTGCAAAGTGCACAGTGTGTGTTTTTGCCCTAGACTATCCATTTTGATGAGCAGGCAGTACAAAGTGTGAATGTTGTTTGCCTCACCTCGAGTGAGACTGAAGTCATTGTGCATCTTGATCCCCATACTCAATTGTGAGACCTAATTGGCAGACACAACAACTGGCCACAGATCTTCATAAATGCTGATCCTGCAATGTGTATGGCTTTTATTGTCTTTCAGAAAAATATTTCCAGCTGTCAAAAAACACCATGCTGCCAGCAACAGTAATTCTGCAACAGTTATATTGATCATTTTAGGCTAAATATCCCTCCTGGGTTTTCTGCCACATGTCTATGAGACTTACACATCTCACTTACACATTTTGACAAGTTAATATAACTCTGTATACTTTGAGATCTCATTTGAAGAGCATTTTTTTAAGCAAATCCTTTCTCTACTTGAACCTAGTGAATGTTAAAAAGTGAAGTCAGCCTAAACAATAACATAGAAACCGGAAAAACTGCGGATTCTGTATTTCAGGAACAAAAATGGAAGTTGCTGGGAAAGCTCAGCAGAGCTCTGAGGAAGGGTCATCAGACCCAAAACATTAAGTCTGATTTTTTTTCTTCACAGATGCTGCTAGAACTCCTGAGCTTTTCCAGTAACTTCTGTTTCTGTTCCTCTTAAGCAATAACATGTTTGTTTAAAAAACCTTTTACAAAATGTTAAAGATTGAATTATGTTTAAGGCTTGTTGAATTGTTTTTAATTATTCAATGATAGCATACATTAAAATTAAATTCTCCCACTCTATTTTCAACAAAACATTTGGTTTTCTGATTTCAGGGTTCCTTATTGGCTCATGGGAAATGTTCAATTTTTATTCATTTGAGGGATGAGAATGTTGCTGGCAACAATTACTCAGAGGGCAGTTAAGAGTCGACTGCATCATTGTGGGTCTGGAGTCACACATAGGCCATGATGTACAGGCACTGGTGTCGGACTGGGATGGACAAAGTCAGAAGTCACACAATATCAAGTTCTAGTCCAACAGGTCTATTTGAAATCACAAGCTTTCATAGCACTGCCCCTTCATCAGGCGCTGAAGGAGAGTGGTCCAAAACCTTGTGATTTCAAATAAGCCTGTTGGACTATAACCTGGTGTCATGTGACTTCTGACTTTGTACGCAAAGAACACACCCGGTAAGGACATCAGTTTCCTTCCCTAAAGGACATATATGAACCAGAAGTGTTTCTTTTCCCCCAAAGAAATGCGACTCTTGATTCCAATTTTTAAAGAAAATTGGATAATTAAGAGAATCACCAACCATCTTAACTGGATGTGAACCCAGGTCCCCCAATTCATTACGTGTTTCTCTGAATTAATAATCTAGCAAGTAACATCACTGGGATATCTCCTCCACTATTCATTGCTGCCCTCGAGAAGGTGATGCTGAGCTTCTCAAGCTGCTGTAGTACATGGGTTGTAGGGACACCCCTGGTGTTGTAAGGAAAGTAGTTCCAGGAATTTGACCCCCTGTCAGTGAAGGAACCATGATTTATTTCCAAATCAGAATTCTGTGTGGCTTGGAGGTGAACATTCTCCTGGTGGTGTTTGCGATGCACACACCGCTCCCCCCCCCCTCCCCCGCCAATGTCCTCCGAGATGGTGGAGATCATAGGTTTGGAAAGTGCTTGGGTGAGGAGCTTGGGTGAGTTGTTACAGTGTGTTGCATAGATGGCACACACAACTGCTGCTGTGCATCAGTGCTGAAGGGAGTAAATGTTAACAGTGGTGGATTGGCGCCAGTCACATGGTTTGCAACATCCTGGATGGTGTTGTATCTCTTGAGTGTTAGTGAAGTATTCCTGAATTGTGAATTGACAATGATGGAAAAGCTCTCTGGAAACTGGAGATGAAGATGACCTACTTGCAGTCAAATTCCAAGCCTCAAAACTGCTGTTGTTGACTCAGTATTTATGTAGCTAGTCCATTTTAGTTTTCCATCAATGATAACTCTCATGACTTTGTCAGGAGGGATTACATTGATGCTGACATCATTGAACATCAAGGGCTTATGGTTAGATTCTCTCTTGTTGGAGATGAACTTTGCCTGGAACTTGTGTGGCACCATTATTACTTGCCACTTGTCAGCTGAAGCCAGGATATTGTCAAGGCCTTGCTGCATTTGAACATGGACTACTTCAGTTTCTGAGCAGTTGCAAATGGTGCTGTTCGGGCTGTCCATGCCTGACCAGTACAAAATGGCTGACTGCAGCCCATGGTTAATGCAGCAGAGCATGGCTGACAGTAGTTAGAGGGCTTGGGAAAATATTTGCTTAATGTAGCCTTCACTAGTAGAACAATAATCGGTCTGTAGACTCAAGGTTATTGAACTGAGAAAGAATATGCAGCTGCAGTTATTCACAAATAAGACATAGATAAGAACATTTCATACTTATTAGTGCTCTTGAATTACTTAATCAATTTATTAAAATATTCAGAGTAGATTTTAGCTGAGCTTCTTCAGATAATCATAAATATGGACTCTGAAGCAGTTATAGAATCACCGATCACTAAAAGCATTCGGGGAAAAGATTCAAATAAAAATTATGAGAGCAAACCCATCTCAGACAGCAAAAGCCACTCTCCTATCATTACAAGGATAAATGAACAGATATTGGAATGTGGGTTGAATGAACACATTATACGATACGCAAAGGAAAAGACAGAGGTGTCTCATAAATATGTTAAGACACAACTTGTCAGCTAAAGAATTCTAAAATTGAGTGTAACCACATAACTTTGTTGGAACTGATATTATACCAACTAGCAAAACTCAATATTCTTTTGTACTCCCTGTATTGAGGTTAATAAGGAATTTAAAAGGTCCTTAAATGATAGGCAAGTATCTAATGAACTGGCAGTTAACATGGCACAGCAGGCAAATGTCTGGGAAGGAACATACTTGGATATAGTGCCCATTGTGAAAAGCCCCAGGAAGGGAGCTGAGAGAGTCTGGGAAACGCCATGAAATAAATTGCTGAGTCAGCTGTACTTTCCTCAGGCTATGGACTATTAACACTTAAACTGTGTCAAGTAAATTGCTGAGGCAAGTTTGAGCTGTATAAGATGCTGTACTAGAGAACCAGATATGAAGGGATAACTCAGCACTGTCGACCGATCGTAAACAAAGGGTAGGGCATGTGCATTCTAAGTTGAACTTTCTAAGTTAAGGTATTCTGAAACTTTTTGTGTGCCTTATTGCTGTGGAGAAATGAAGCTGTACTGAAAATAAACCTGCAATAAAGGTCACCTGAAACCACCCTGCTTCTTGGATTCTCATTAGAAACTGTGAGATCTAACAGCTGCTGATCATAATGCAATCGTCAGCAAAATCTTCGCTTCGTAACTTATACGACCATAAGAAATAAGAATAAGAGTAGGACGTTCAGCCTCTTGAACCTTCTCCACCATTCAATAGGACCGTGGCTGATCTGACATTCCTCACATTCATTTTCCTGCCCTTTCCCCAGAACCTTTGATTCCCCGACTGGTGAAGGATCAATCTCAGCCTGAAATATACACAAGAACTCTGGCCCCACAGCTGCCTGTGGCAAAGAATTCCAAAAACTGACAACCCTCTGAAGGAAGAAATTTCTCCTTAACTCTGTCTTAAATTGGAGCTTTCCTGCTCCTCTGATGCTGCTTGGCCTGCTGTGTTCATCCAGCTCTACACTTTGTTGTCTCAGATTCTCCACCATCAGCAGTTCCTACTATCTCTTGACTAGGTGAGGATTGTTTTCACTGGAGTTCAGATGAATGAGGGGGCATCTCATAGAAACATAAAACTCGAACAAGATTAGACAGGGCAGATGCAGGGAGGATGTTCCCAATGGTGGGTGTGTCCAGAACCAGGGGTCACAGTCTGAGGATTCAGGGTAGACCATTTAGGATGGAGATGAGGAGACATTTCTTCAGAAATTTCTTTAATTTTTCTAGTTTAATTTTTCTGAAGAAGGGTCTTGACCCGAAATGTCAACTTTCCTGCTCCTTTGATGCTGCTTGGCCTGCTGTGTTCATCCAGCTCTACACCTTGTTATCTCCTAACCTAGTCAATCTCTCCTCATATGTCAGACTCACCATCCCCTGAATCAGCCGGGTAAAACTTCTCTGCACTACCTTGAGAGCAAAAGCATGCTTCTTCAGAAAAAGAGACCAAATCTGCATAGAATATTCCGGGTGTGGTCTCACGAAGGCAACAACACATTCCTGCCCCTGTACTCTAAACCTCTCACAATGAATGCCAGCATACCATTTACCTTCTTTACCGCCTGCTGTACCTGCATGCTTACCTTCAGCGACTGGTGCACAAGGATACCCAGGTCCCACTGCATACTCCCCTCTCCCAATTTACATTCAGGTCGTAATCTACCCTGAGGAACCCCTGCAGAAATGTCCTGCAGCTTAGATGATTGACCTGCAACAATCACAACCACCTTTCGATGTGCCAGAATTAAATCTAACTGGCAAAACGGTTTCCCATTGATTCTGATTTTGCCGGGACTCCTTGACACGCAGTCAAGTGCAACCTTGAGGTGATGGGCAGTCACTTGTACCTCTCGTCTGGAATTCAGTTCTTCTGTCCATGTTGACATCAACATTGGGATCAGAAGCTGCATAAATTTCACTGTCTTGCTCCATGGGGAATTGTTTTCCTTTCTGCTGTACTTGAGTAACACATCTCCCGATTTGGGAAAACAGCTGGACGACCCATGAGCCCAGCATTGGTTCCTAGTTTTCATTTCAACTTTGTGAGAAGAAATGGAAGCAATTGCGGTTGTATTGCACTTTTGACAATCATAGGACATATCAAAGTGTTTCACAACCAATTAAATTTTTTTTAAAATGTCGTCGCCATTTAAATGCAAAAAAAAATTCACAACCAATTTTCAGAGCAGGTTGTCACAAGAATAACAATGGAATAAATGACCAGGAAATTTGCTTTTGGTGGAGTGAGTTAGGCATTAATGTTGGCTTGGCCAGCTCTCTTGCTCTTGTAACACACTATGAAACCCTTTATACCCCCCTTGAGGGCAGACGGGTTTTTTTTTGATCTGTTTAAGCTGCTTCGCATACTCCTAAAACAAAATACACAGGGAAAGAAAATACTGTTACCAGTAATTGATGGAAGCACACTGCATTCATATGACGTCTCTCTACCAATCCATTTGTCATCGATCAGTTAAATGAAGAGTGAAAGACTATCAGGTTGGTAGAATAATTGTTTGTACAGCCACAGAATAATAAATTGCGAAAGGAGGTCATTCGGCTCATTCTGTCAGTGTGGGATCTTTAAAGGAATGAGGCAATTATTTGTTGTTTGCATAGCCATTGAGTCAAAGGGATGCACAGCATCCAATTATTAATTCAGTTCTCTCACTTTTGACATATTATTTGAAGCTTCTTGTATCACTGTTTTAGGCAGTTATCTCTAAATTACAACAATTCATCTATTGAGAAAAATCATGAGGGGCATAGATAGGGTAAATAGACCATGTCTTTTCCCTGGGGTGGGGGAGCCCAAAACTAGTGGGCATAGTTTTAAGATGAGAGGTCAAAGACATAAAAGGGACCCTAAGCGGCGATGTTTTTCATGCAGAGGGTGGTGTGTGTATGGAATGAGCTGCCACAGGCAGTGGTGGAGGCTGGTACAATTACAACATTTAAAAGGAGTCTGGATGAGTACATGAGTAGGAAGAGTTTAGAGGGATATGGGCCAAATGCTGGCAAATGGGACGAGGATATCTGGTTGGCATGGATGAGTTGGATCGTAGGTTCTGTTTCTGTGCCGTACATCTCTATGACTCTAAGTAAATCAACGGTAATTTTGAATCAAAAGCCCCTTAACTAATGATTGAAAGCATTAGAATATGCTTAAATTATCAGGGGAACATTCTGTTCTTCATCAATGTTGATTGATTTACTGCAATGGCTCAGAATACTGAAGGCCACCACCAAGAGAGAAAAAGAAAACATATTGTATCTTAATGTCACCAACCTGCTGGCTGCAGATGCATCTGTTCATGACAGTAGTGGTAGTGGTGACTGGTGCACAGTTCTGGTGGAAATAAAGACCTGGTTACACATTGAGGAGCCCATCCATTTTATTGTGCGGTACAACCACCACACTAAATAGGATGGATTTGAGCAGATATAACAACTCAAAACTGGGTTGTGGTCCAACAGGTTTATTTGAAAACATAAGCTTGCGGAGCCTTGCTCCTTCTTCAGGTCCAAGGCTCCAAAAGCTTGTGATTTCAAATAAACCTGTTGGACTATAACCTGGTGTCATGTGACTTCTGACTTTGTCCACCTCAGTCCAACACCGGCACCTCCACATCATAACTCAAGACTGGGCATTCATGAGGTGCTGTGGGGTATCAACAGCAGGAGAATTGTATTCCAGCACAATCTGGAACTTCATGGCCTGGAATATTGCCCACTCAATAATTACTACTAAGCCATGGGATCAACCCTGGTTCAATGAAGTGTGCAGGAGGGCATGCCAGGAGCAGCACCAGGCATACCCAAATAAAAGGTTTCAAACCAATCATGCTAAAAAACGCTTGGGAACCCTGCAGCCCAATGGTATCAATGTGGACTTCACAAGCTTCAAAATCTCCCCTTTCCCTACCGCATCCCAAAACAAGCCCAGCTCATCTCCACCTCCCTAACTTTTCCTTCCTCCCACCTATCCCCTCCTCCCACCTCAAGCCCCACCCCCATCTCTGACCTACCAACCTCATCCTGTCCCCTTGACCTGTCCGTCCTCCCTGGACTAACCTATCTCCTCCCTAACTACCCATCTACAGTCACCTTTACTGGCTCCATCCCGGCATCTTTGACCTGTCTGTCTCCTCTTCACCTATCTTCTCCTCTATCCATTTTCTATCCACCTCCCCTTCTCTCCCTATTTATTTCAGAACCTCCTTCCCTGCCCCCATTTCTGAAGAAGCGTCTAGGCCCAAAATGTCAGTCTTCATGCTCCTCTGATGCTGCTTGGCCTGTTGCGTTCATCGAGCTCTACACCTTGTTATCTCTGTTATGCTAAAAGACAAGGCTACTTGCATGCCAAAAAAGCAGCAAGTGATAGACAGAGCTGAGTGAGTCGATGACCAAAGGACCATATCTAAGCTCTGCAGCCCTGCCACATCTAGTCATGAATGGTAGTGGACAATGAACAATTCATGAGAGGAGGAGGCTTCACAAATATCCCCATCGTCAATGATGGAAGAGCACAACACAACAGTGGAAAAGATAAGAGATAAAAGGTACTGCAGATGCTGGAGAATCCGAGATGACAAGGCGTGGGGCTGGATGAACACAGCAGGCCAAGCAGCATCATAGGAGCAGGAAAACCTAACGTTTCGGGCCTAGACCCTTCATCAGAAATGGGGGAGGGGAAGAGGGTTCTGAAATAAATAGGGAGAGAGGGGGAGGCGGACAGAAGATGGATAGAGGAGAGGATAGGTGGAGAGGAGGCAGACAAGTCGAAGAGGCGGGGATGGAGCCAGTAAAGGTGAGTGTAGGTGGGGGGGTGAGGAGGAGATAGGTCAGTCCAGGGAGGACGGACAGGTCAAGGGAGCGGGATGTTGTTAGAAGATAGGAGATGGGGGTGGGGCTTGAGGTGGGAGGAGGGCATAGGTGAGAGGAAAAACAGGTTAGGGAGGTGGAGATGAGCTGGGCTGGTTTTGGGATGTGGTAGGGGGAGGGGAGATTTTGAAGCTTGTGAAATCCACATTGATACCATTGGGCTGCAGGGTTCCCAGGCTGAATATGATTTGCTGTTCCTGCAGCCTTCGGGTGGCATCACTGTGGCATTGCAAGAGGCCCAGGATGGACAAGTCGTCTGAGGAATGGGAGGGGGAGTTGAAATGGTTCGCGACTGGGAGGTGCAGTTGTTTGTTGCGAACTGAGCGCAGGTGTTCTGCAAAGCGGTCCCCAAGCCTCCACTTGGTTTCCCCGATGTAGAGGAGGCCACAACGGGTACAGTGGATGCAGTATACCACATTGGCAGATGTGCAGGTGAACATCTGCCTGATGTGGAAAGTCTTCTTGGGACCTGGGATTGGGGTGAGGGAGGAGGTGTGGGAGCAGGTGTGGCACTTACTGCGGTTGCAGGGAAAAGTGCCAGGTGTGGTGGGGCTGGAGGGGAGTGTGGAGCGGACAAGGGAGTCGTGGAGGGAGTGGTCCCTCCAGAAGGCGGATAAGGGTGGGGAGGGAAAAATGTCTTTGGTGGTGGGGTCTGATTGCAGATGGCGGAAGTGTCGGAGGATGATGCGTTGGATCCGGAGGTTGGTGGGGTGGTACGTGAGGACGAGGGGGATTCTTTTTTGGTTATTACTGCGGGGACAGGGTGTGAGGGATGTGTTCCGGGAAATGCGGGAGACAGGGTCGAGGGCGTTCTCGACAACTGTGGGGGCGGAAGTTGCGGTCCTTGAAGAATGAGGACATCTGAGATGTGTGGGAGTGGAATGTCTCATCCTGGGAGCAGATGCGGCAGAGGCGAAGGAATTGGGAATAGGGGATGGCATTTTTGCAGGAGGGTGGGTGGGAGGAGGTGTATTCCAGGTAGCTGTGGGAGTCAGTGGGCTTGAAATGGACATGAGTTTCGAGGTGGTTACCCGAGATGGAGACAGAGAAGTCCAGGAAGGAGAGAGAAGTGTTGGAGATGGGGAACGATGAGGTAAGGGGCGGTGGGTGGAAGGTCACCTGAGGTGATGAGGTTGTGGATGGTTTGGGAGATGATGATTTGGTGCTCGGGGGTGGGGTCATGATCCAGGGAGTGGTAGGAGGAGGTGTCAGAGAGTTGGCACCTGGCCGCAGCAATGTAGAGGTCAGTGCGCCAATCAGCGAGACATCAATCGCCTCAACCTCTCTACCCCTCTCAAACACTCCAACCTCTCCACCGCAGAATGTGCAGCCCTCCACTCCCTCTGCTCCAATCCCAACCTCACCATAAAACCTACGGACAAGGGAGGGGCAGTCGTAGTATGGCACACTGACCTTTACATTGCTGAGGCCAGGCACCAACTCTGACACCTCCTCCTACCGCCCCCTGGATCATGACCCCACCCCCGAGCACCAAACCATCATCTCCCAAACCATCCACAACCTCAGCACCTCAGTTGACCTCCAACCCACCGCCCCTTACCTCATCGTTCTCCAACCCCACACCGCCCGCTTCTGTCTCCTTACCAAAATCCACAAACCTGAATGCCCTGGTTGACCCATTGTCTCTGCCTGCTCCTGCCCCACCAAACTCATCTCCACCTACCGAGATTCCATTTTCACCCCCTTGGTCCAGGAACTCCCTACCTACATCCGTGACACCACCCACGCCCTCCACCTCCCCCAGAACTTCCAATTCCCCGGTCCCCAACACCTCATTTTTACTATGGACGTCCAGTCCCTATATACCTGTATTCCCCATGCAGATGGCCTAAAGGCCCTCCGCTTCTTCCTGTCCAGCAGAACTGACCAATCACCCTCCACCGACACCCTCATCCGCTTAGCCGAACTCGTCCTCACCCTCAACAACTTCTCTTTCAATTCCTCCCATTTCCTACAGACAAAGGGGGTGGCCATGGGTACCCGCATGGGCCCAAGCTATGCCTGCCTCTTTGTAGAAAAGAAAGAATCCCCCTCGTCCTCACGTACCACCCCACCAACCTCCGGATCCAACGCATCATCCTCCGACACTTCCGCCATCTGCAATCAGACCCCACCACCAAAGACATTTTTCCCTCCCCACCCTTATCCGCCTTCCGGAGGGACCACTCCCTCCGCGGCTCCCTTGTCCGCTCCACACTCCCCTCCAGCCCCACCACACCTGGCACTTTTCCCTGCAACCGCAGTAAGTGCTACACCTGCTCCCACACCTCCTCCCTCACCCCAATCCCAGGTCCCAAGAAGACTTTCCACATCAGGCAGATGTTCACCTGCACATCTGCCAATGTGGTATACTGCATCTGCTGTACCCGTTGTGGCTTCCTCTACATCGGAGAAACCAAGTGGAGGCTTGGGGACCGCTTTGCAGAACACCTGCGCTCAGTTCGCAACAAACAACTGCACCTCCCAGTCGCGAACCATTTAAACTCCCCCTCCCATTCCTCAGACAACATGTCCATCCTGGGCCTCCTGCAATGCCACAGTGATGCCACCTGAAGGCTGCAGGAACAGCAAATTATATTCAGCCTGGGATCCCTGCAGCTCAATGGTATCAATGTGGATTTCACAAGCTTCAAAATCTCCCCTCCCCCAACCGCATCCCAAAACCAGCCCAGTTCATCTCCGCCTCCCTAACCTGTTTTTCCTCTCACCTATCCCCTCCTCCCACCTCAAGCCACACCCCCATCTCCTATCTGCTAACATCATCCCGCCCCCTTGACCTGTCCGTCCTCCCTGGACTGACCTATCTCCTCCCTCCCCCCCTACCTACACTCACCTTTACTGGCTCCATCCCCGCCTCTTCGACTTGTCTGCCTCCTCTCCACCTATCCTCTCCTCTATCCATCCTCTATCCGCCTCCCCCTCTCTCCCTAGTTATTTCAGAACCCTCTTCCCCTCCCCCATTTCTGATGAAGGGTCTGGGCCCGAAACGTCAAGTTTTCCTCCTCCTATGATGCTGGTTGGCCTGCTGTGTTCATCCAGCCCCACGCCTGGTGAAAAAGTTAAGGTTGAAGCACTTTCAGCAATCTTCAGCCAGAACTGTTGATTGGATGAGCCCAGAACAAATCCAACCCAGCCAATTGCTGCTCCATCAGTCTGTTCTCAATCATCAGTAACGTGATGGAAGGTGTCATCAACAGTGGTATCAAGTAGCACCTGCTCAGAAATAACCTGCTCAGTGATGCCCAGTTTGGGCTCAGCTGGGGCCAGCCAGCTCCAGACCTCATTGCAGTATTGGTATGAGCATGGATGAAAAGGCAGAACCGATAAACTGATAAATAAGCAAAACTAAAGCCATTGGGAATCAGAGGGAAGTTCCCCTCTGGTTGGAATCATGCTGAACGGAAATACAAGATTGTTCTGGTTGTTGGAGACCAGCCATCTCTGAGAACATCTCTGAAGGAATTCCTTTGGATAGTGCCTGAGACTCAAAAACCTTTAACTGCTTCATCAATGACCTTGCCTACTTTATTAGGTCAGTAATGGGGATATTCTCTGATGATTGAACAATGTTCAGCGTCATTTGCAATGCCTGAAATGCTGAAACAGTCCATGTTCAAATGCAATAATCCCTGGACTTTCTCGAGGCTTGGGCTGACAAGTGGCAGCTAATGCCCATCTCCAACATGAGAATCTAACCATTGTCCTTTGACTTTGGATGGCATTACCAATGCTGAATCCTCCACCATCAACATCCTGGGAGTCACTACCGATCAGAAAATGAACAAGCCATGTAAACACAGTGGTTATAAAAAGTCAGAAACTAGGAATCCCATAATGCATATATCTTCAAATATTGTTCACCATTTACAAGGGACAAGTTAGGGGTATGATAGAATACTCCCCACTTGCCTGAGTGGGTGCATCCCCAACAACACTCATGAAGATTGGTACCATCCAGGGCAAAGCAGCCCACTTGATTGGTACCACATCCACAAGCATCCACTCCCTCCACCACCAACGCTCAGTAGCAGCAGTGTGTTCTATCTACAAGATGCACTGCAAAAATTCAACAAAGGTCCTTAGACAGCACCTTCCAAACCAACGGTAATCTCCATCTCAAATGTCAAGGGCAGCAGATCTATAGGAACACCACCATCTCTCCTCCAAGTCACTCATCATCAAGACTTGGAAAACCACTGTCATTGAGTCAAAATCCAGGAACTTCTTTCCTAACAATTGTTATGGACCAGACCAGGCATCCTCAAAATGTACTAAGAAGATAGTTTAGACCTTAACTTTTTCTTGTATTAAAGGCAAGTGTAAGGAGTTATGTTCTGGAAGCAGTTTGATTGGTCAAACTACCAGGCATGAAATAAAACACCATTCATTCATACACTATAATTAAATTACAGACTAAACAAAAGAATTGGTGTGTTTTGTCCTGGCTTTTTAACAGAGAGAGGTTGAGACTGAGGCGATAAGCAGTCTGTTCTGAGCCAATAAAGTGAACAGCTCAAGGCCTTGGAGTTTTTGTTTAAAGTTGGAATAATAGAAGCAGCAGGAAGGGGTGGAGTCAAACTCCCACTGAACCAGGATTTTGGTTTAATTTTCGTTGGCTGTTGGCATTGGAAGCTGCTATACATCTCTTTCTGTTACAGCAAAAAAAAAAATGAGTTCTCTCTCTCTCTGCCAGAACTTTCTCTTAATGTTCTTTCCTCAAGGACTGGCTGAACAGTGCCTCTGTTTTACTGAAACTATTTTACTGAATGTGCATTTCCCAATGATGCGGTTATATAATATTACTATCTTGGAACAGCTAATCTGTGGAAATTTACATATATATTATCTCGTTAAATATTTCACTAGAATTACAGTTAAGCCAAACCTTTTCTTATTCTTATTTTGTCTGTATTTTAACCTTGTGTAAGAACAAAATATGTTTTGCTTCAAGCCTGGCAGTTTGACCGATTAAACTACATCTAGAACACAACACCTTACACTTGTCTTTGGAAATAAAGAAACTGTTGGGGAATAAGCTTTCTTAATGTATTTTGAGGGGATTTGGTCTAGTCCATGACACCATACTAAAAATTGCCCCTGGAGTGTGCAGTTTACATGGGTTAGCCATGGTAAAAAAAAACACCATGTTGGATGGGAGGGATGATGTGAGAATGGATGGGGTGCTCTGACGGTTGGTGCAGGCTTAATGGGCCAAGTAGCCTCTTTCTGCACTGTAGGGATCTTAAGATTCTATGAGTGAGCAAATGAACATAATAAAACACAGAATAATTAAACCATTGATCACTCCACGGCCACTGATGAGTAAAATCAGGTTGTAGTCCAGTACATAACAAGCGTAAGGAATCTGGAACATTCTTGTTCAGAAGGCTTGCTCAGTCGAAATGTTTATGTTTCGGCTTGGCAGCAAAGTATCAGTTAAGGTGTTGAGAATATGGATCAAAGAGCTAATTGGAATGAGGTACAGATCAGCCATGATCATCCAATAACTTAACCAACTTGAACAGTGAATTGGCCTCCTCCACTTTGCAAGCCCCTGTGTTGCTCTTCAGCTCAGATCTATGAAACTATCCGATTCATTTATTTTCAGCTGAAGTAGGTTAGCTGGAATGAAATATTTCTGTGAAAATAAATGCCAAGCCTTTAATTGGATAAACATTCAAATTAGATGAAAATATCACAGCCTTCTCTCATTTTTCTGCTCTCCTTCTGCTTCCTTTCACTCATGAATCTGCTTTGATATAAAGATAATCCTTTGAAATGACAGTTGAATTGACAAATGTGGCAGTTAATCCAATATCCTTTCTTTCATTCCTCCCCCAAGCATTGTTGAAAATTACTTTCTATAAATAATATTCTCTGAAACCAGCATCAACTCATGAAGATGCACAAAGCAGGATGAAGGAAGTATTTGGGTTTTCTTGTGATCAATGTACGTAGATCAAGTGTAATTCTACTTAAAATCATAAATGTCATTGCTGAGCAACTTATTAATGCAAGATGTATCTGTGGCAGCACAGCAACACTCTTTTGTTCTCCAATAGTTCTGTGGCTCCGACTGGTCATATCTATTCACTCAATGTAATTACCTCTTTATACAACAGTGAATTTTTCTGCTGCTACACTTTCAACTCAGTAATAAATGACTGACAACTGAAACTAAATAAGACCATAAGACCATAAGACATAGGAGTGGAGGTAAGGCCATTCGGCCCATCGAGTCGACTCCGCCATTTAATCATGGCTGATGGGCATTTCAACTCCACTTACCCGCACTCTCCCCATAGCCCTTGATTCCTTGCGAGATCAAGAATTTATCAATCTCTGCCTTGAAGACCTTCAACATCCCGGCCTCCACTGCGCTCCGTGGCAATGAATTCCACAGGCCCACCACTCTCTGGCTGAAGAAATGTCTCCTCATTTCCGTTCTAAATCGACCCCCCTCTAATTCTAAGGCTGTGCCCACGGGTCCTAGTCACCCCGCCTAACGGAAACAACTTCCCAGCGTCCACCCTTTCTAAGCCATGCATTATCTTGTAAGTTTCTATTAGATCTCCCCTCAACCTTCTAAACTCCAATGAATACAATCCCAGGATCCTCAGCCGTTCATCATATGTTAGGCCTACCATTCCAGGGATCATCCGTGTGAATCTCCGCTGGACACGCTCCAGTGCCAGTATGTCATTCCTGAGGTGTGGGGCCCAAAATTGGACACAGTATTCTAAATGGGGCCTAACTAGAGCTTGATAAAGTCTCAGAAGCACATCACTGCTTCTATATTCCAACCCTCTTGTGATAAATGACAACGTTCCATTCGCTTTGTTAATCACAGACTCAACCTGCAAGTTAACCTTTAGAGAATCCTGTACAAGCACTCCCAGATCCCTTTGTACTTCGGCTTTATGAATTTTCTCACCGTTCAGAAAATAGTCCCTGCCTGTATTCTTTTTTCCAAGGTGCAAGACCTCGCATTTGCTCACGTTGAATTTTAGCAGCCATTTCCTGGACCACTCTCCTAAACTGTCTAAATCATTCTGCAGCCTCCCCACCTCCTCTGTACTACCTGCCTGTCCACCCAACTTCGTATCATCGGCAAACTTCGCCAGAATGCCCCCAGTCCCTTCATCAAGATCATTAATATATAAAGTGAACAGCTGCGGCCCCAACACCGAACCCTGCAGGACACCACTTGTCACTGGTTGCCATTCCGATAAAGAGTCTTTTATCCCAACTCTCTGCCTTCTGTCAGACAGCCAATCCTCAATGCATGCCAGTAACTCATCTCGAACACCATGGGCCCTCACCTTACTCAGCAGCCTCCCGTGAGGCACCTTATCAAAGGCCTGTTGGAAGTCTGGATAGATAACATCCACTGGGTTTCCCTGGTCTAACCTACTTGTTACCTCCTCAAAGAATTCTAACAGGTTTGTCAGACACGACCTCCCCTTACTAAATCCATGCTGACTTGTTCTAATCTAACCCTGCACTTCCTAGAATTTAGAAATGATTCAGTAATTAGCCCATTGTGTCATTAAAGTAATATTTTACATTAGGCTGAGGACATATTCTGCCAACTACCTTGTTACCCCAAGCATCCCATCTTACAGAACGTCACAAATAAACATATTGATACTTTTCCTACTGTGTGTCGTCTCATGTAAGACTCGACAAGGAATTGAATTCTTGTGACAGATGTCTTGAAGTTTATTTGCAAAACTAGCTATTCACAGATACAGCATTGCAGGCTTATGCAGTGTAATTTCTCTTTGATTTCAAATCTAATGTTGATCTTGCTTTGTGTCCCTCCTGAGCAGCCCTAACCTTGTATACCTCCTCCTGTCTAAACACCTTATGATCTGTGTGTCCTTGTTTGCTATGGTCTACCAGTCCTGTTCGCAAAACAAAATTTTTCACTGTACTTAGGTACATGCGGCAACAATAACTCAGATCAAGTCAAATCTAGTCTGAGTTCTCTGTTTATTGATACTATTGGACATTACATCCACATAGCTTACTCAATGAACACATTACTCAATGAATGACTGAAGGTGAGGCAGGTTCCTTCACATGGCATGATGTAATGTAACATGCATCCAATGGTGCAAGCCTGTCTGGTCTGAAATCCAAGCCATAATCTAACAGACACGAATATTAAGAGAAAACTTGAGCTTTGATGAAAAGAAGTCAAAGTTTGTTGAAGTTTTTGTCTTGCACCCATCAAGATAATTCAGAAGAATACCAATCCAAGAGGAAAATCAATTTTTCTACTATAAGAGAGGAAAGCGCAGTTTGGTTGTCAAGTGGACTCTGATTATCATTGTCATTGATTAATGTTGATTGACAGATAACAGCCAGGCTTTGTTTAAATTTTAAACTAGGCAGGTTGACTCTGTTTGGCCATGACCCTGAGATATAAACTAAAGAATGGTTGTCATGTGTTTGACTGAGTTGTAGCCGATTTTAAAAAAAAAAATTCAGTTGTGGGATGCATCGCTGACTGGCCAGCTTTTATTGCCAGTTCCCAGTTGCCCTTCAGAAGTTGATGGTGAGCTGCCTTCTTCAACCCTTACAAGCTACCACTGAGAGTTAATCTACAACACTATTAGGGAGGGAAGTCCAGGATTTTGACCCATCAACAGTGAAGGAATGGTGCGTTGATTCTAAGTCAGGATGGTAAGTCATTTTATAGAATCATAGACTCCTTACAGTGTGGAAGCAGGTGATTTGGCCCATCGAGTCCACATTGCTCCGCTGAAGAGTATCCCACTCAGACCAAACCCTTGTACCGCATCCTTTTAAACCTGCTTTTCCAATTGCTAATCCACCCAGCCTGCACATTCTGGACACAATGGGCAATTTAGCATGGCCAATCCACCCTAACCTGCACATCTTTTGACTGTGGAAGGAAACTGGAGTACCTGGACAAAACCCATTCAGACAGTGGGAGAATGTGCAAACTCCACACAGACAAGATGCCCGAGGGCAGAATCAAACCCGGGTCCCAGGCATTGTGAGACACCATTGTTAAACATTAATCCAAGGTGGCATTCCCCATGAAGAACAACTTGAGGGTGGTGATGTTCCCATATATCTACTGCCCTTGTCCTTCAAGATGGAAGTGGCCATGGGTTTGTAAGGTGCTGTCTGAAGATTTTTGGAGAATTTCTGCAGTCCATGTTGTGGATAGTACTTACTGCATTGGTGATGGAGGGAGTGGATGCTTGTGAATGTAGTGCCAGTCAAGTGGGTTGCTTTGTTCGGGATGGTGTCAAGCTTCTTGAGTGTTGTTGGAGCCGCACCCATCAGGCAAGTGGGAAGTATTCCATAGTACTCCTGAGTTGTGCCTTGTAGATGATGGACAGGCCTTAGGAGTCAGGAGATGAGTTACTCACCGCAGTATTCCTGACCTGCTCTTCTCACCACTGTGTTTATGTGACAAGGCCAGCTGAGTTCTGGTCAATGATAAGCCCCCAGGATAGTGACAGTAGGGAATTCAGTGATGGTAACATCATTGAGAGTCATTGGGCGATGGTTAGATTGTCTCTTACGACCAATGGTCATAGCCTGGCAATTTTGTGGTTCAACTGTTACTTGCTACTTGTCAGCCCAAGCCTGGACATTGCCCAAATCTTGTTGCATTGAACATGGACTGCTTCAGTATTTCAGGAGCCATGAAAGGTATTGAACATCGTGCAATCATCGGTGAACATCTCCACTTCTGACATTACAGAGCCATAGCGTCATAGAGGCATACAGCATGGAAACAGACCCTTTGGTTCAACTCATCCATGCTTATCAAGTTTCCCAAATGAAACTAGTCCCACTTGCTTTCATTTGGACCATATCCCTTGAAACATCTCCTATTCATGTACCTGTCCAAACATCTTTTAAATGTTGTAACTGTACCTACATTGACCACTTTCTCTGCAAGTTTATTCCAAACATGAACCACCCTCATGTGTGAAAAAGTTGCCCCTAAGGGACCTTTTCAACCTTTCTCCTCTCACTGTTAAAATATGATCCCCAGTTTGGAAAACCTATAGACTAGGGAAAAGACCTTTGCTTTCCAACTTGTCTATGCCGTCATGATTTTATAAGTCTTTCGAAGGTTACCCCTCAACTTCCGACACTCCAAGGAAAAAGGTCCTAGCCCATTCAGGTCTCCCTATAACTCAAACCTTCCAGTCCCAGCAATACCCTGGTAAATCTTTTATGTGTCCTCTCCAATTTAATAATATCCTTCTGATAGCAGGGTGACCAGAACTGCACACAGTACTCTAAATGTGGCCTCACCAAAGCCCTGCATAACCTTTCCTGCTCCTATGATGCTGCTTGGCCTGCTGTGTTCATCCAGCGCCACACCTTGTAACCTCAATATGATGTCCCTACTCATATATTCTGATGAAGGGTCTAGGCCCGAAACGTCAAGTTTTCCTGCTCCTATGATGCTGCTTGGCCTGCTGTGTTCATCCAGCCCCACGCCTTGTTATCGCTCATTCATGGGATGTGGCCATTGCTGGCTGGCCAGTATTTATTGCCCGCCCCTAGTTGCCCTTGAGAAGGTGGAGATGAGCTACCTTCTTGAACTGCTGCAGTCCACCTGCTTTGTGTTGACCCATAATGCACTTAGGGAGGGAATTCTAGGATATTGACCCAGCGACAGAGAATTTCCAAGTCAGGATGTTAAGCAGCTTGGAGAGGAATTTGCAGGGATGATGTTCCTGTGTATCTGTAGCCCTTGTCCTTTGAGATGGAAATAATCGTAGGTTTGGAAGGTGCTGTCTGAGGATCTTTGGTGAATTTCTGCAGTGTGTCTTGTAAATAGTATACACTGCTGCTACTAAGCACTGGTGGTAATTGATCAAGAATCCTGTGTAATCTGGAGAGAAGGTCATTCAGGAAGCAGCTGAAAATAGTTGGGCTGATGATACTGCCCCAAGGCCTACAGAGTTGCCCTGGAGGTGAGATAATTGACCTCCAACACCCACAACCATCTTCCAATATGCCACGTATGACTCCAACCAGCAGAGAGTTTGTCCCCTGATATTTATTGATTCCAGTTTTGCTAAGGGTTCTTGCTGCAACACTCGGTCGAAAGCAACCTTGATATCAAGGGCCGTCACTCTTACCTCACCTCTGGAATCCAGCTTGTTTGCCCATGTTTGAACCAAGGCTGGAATGAGGCCAGGAGCTGAGTGGCCCTGGCGGAACCCAAACTGGGCATCACTGAGCAGGTTATTGCTGAGCAGGTGCTGCTTGATAGCGCTGTTGATGACAGCTTTCATCACTCTATTGATGATAGTGTGTTTTTTTATAATTGTGGGTGTTATTGGGGTGTAAGTGTTGCTGGCTGGCCAGCATTTATTGTCTGTCCCTAGTTGTCATTGAGAAGGTAGAGATGAGTTACACATTGCGAGCCTTACGAACATTCTAAATTGGCTTTCAACATAATGTTCTCTACATTCTCTATTATCCAGCAGCTGTTGTCTAATTAAAGAATCAAATGTGATGTTGGATGCTACTCATGCTTTTTGCAAGTGTGTGCTGGTTGGGTGCAGTCAGTAACTTGCTGTGTGAAAAGCCACAGGGATATGCTGTTTGATATGATTCTAGATCATAGATCATAGAAACCCCACAGTTGGAAGAAGGCCATTTGGCCCCACAATTCCACACTGACCCTCTGAAGAGAATCCCACCCAGACCCATTCCTCTACTCTTTTCCTGTAACCCTGCATTTCCCATGGCTAATGCATCTAACCTAAGAATCCCTGAACTCTATGGGGCAATTTAGCAAGGCCAATCCACCTAAATTGCACATCTTTGGCTTATGGGAGGAAACCAGAGCACCCAGCAGAAACCCATGCAGACACGAGGAGAATGTGCAAACTCCACACAGTCACCTATGGTTGAATTGGAACCTGGGACCCTGGCGTGGTGAGGCATCTACATACCTGGCATCACACTAACACTGAGATTCATATATCACACTTCTAACTTGTGTGATTGGCAGATGTCTTTTTGGCTTAATAGAAGCGTTCAGTTATTGGAAAGCACCTCTTACGTCAGTGTTGTATAGTTGCAGCTTGAAAAATCTAGCTTCTGCTGTTGTTCAAAAAAGTGCATTCTGCTTGGCTGTTACCTGTCAATCGTCATGAATCAGTGCATTCTCCATGATAATCTTCTACCAATCAGATCTCACTTTCCAACCAATCTGAATTCTCCTTTAATGCATTATCAGTGTATTTTTTTCCTTTGAATTTGTATTCTTGCAAAATATCCTGATGAGTATGAGATGAAAACCTTCAACAAAATGTGTTTTTTTTCAGCAATATTTGAATTCTGTACTTCCAGGTAATTATTAATGTAAAAAGAACTGGGGAGGACAGGCATATATTTTGCATATGTATTTCTAACATAAAGAAGCAGATTATGCAAACAGTGAGATCAAACTTGATATCAATCACTCAGATGTAGAGTCATTGTTAGTACCAGATCCATTTAGTTTAATTGATACAGCTTGTCTTCATTATCAACACAAAAATGAACAATGTACTAGATTTCCCCATACTGCTGGATCAGCGTATTTGACTGAAACTGATTTTTAATGAAATTTTATGTGTAAAAGATAAAGTTATCATAGTCCCAAAAAAGAAACACAACAAAGGTGATCAGTTTAACCTGAACGTCATTACTTTACCTGGGTTGGGGGAGTCGAAAACCCGAGGGCATAAGTTGAAGGCGAGAGGGGAAAAATTTAAAAGGGCCCTAAGGGGCAACTTTTTCTTGCAGAGGGTGGTGTGAGAATGGAATGAGCTGCCAGAGGAAGCGTTGGAAGCGGGTATAACTAGAACATTTAAAAGGAATCTAGATGGATACATAAATTGGAAGGGTTGAGAGGGATATGGGCCAAATGCTGGCAAATGGGACAAGATTAACTTAGGATATCTGGTCGACAGGGATGAGACGGGTCTGTTTCTGCGTTGTACATCTCCATGACATAATTGTCTCAAGCAAGAGGTGAAGTTGAGAAGACAGATCCTTCATGGTTACCTCAAAGAGTGCAGGGTTTGACCCTGCATTGTAAACCAGCCACCCAGCTAAATGAGCTAACTGACATGTTACACATATCCCATCCATGTATCCTTCCCATTCGCTTCATGGATTCAGAGACTCACTGTTTCATTCTCTCCTCTTACAGCAGTTTTTTCTTCCCAATGTCTACCTCTGTATTTTGACATAAACCAAGGGGAAATATAAAACCAAGGAGCTGAAAACAAGGGGTGGGGTGGTATGTTGAATGACTTGGTCTCCATATTTATCCATCCCCAGAAGGGAAGCTGCATTGCAGTCAGAATGAGTTAGTTTTGTCCATTTGTGAGACTGGTGCGGTCTCACCCACTGGAACTACCAGCCAAGGTCCTTGGTCTCAGCAACGGGCATTACCAGCTTTGTCGGAAGACATATGAAGAAGGTAGTGTAAGCCATGGAGTAGGGTAAGTCCGGGCTAAACTTAAAGAGCTTGGAAAGCTTAGGGAGGTGGTGGTGAGAGGGCCCAAGGTTGGAAGGATGGTGGGCAGCTTTTTCAGAACAAGCGAGAAGGCAGGAAGGAAAGGTTTTAATCTTTAGGAGTTGACCACAATGAGAAAAGGACACCTCTAAGGATTACATGCACCTTTTCCCCTGCCACTTAATAAGCATCTTTCTAAAATGGCCACCCAGCCACTCATGCCAGTCCTATTTTGGCATGTACAATGTACTTTAAGGGTCAGTTGAATTTTTATCTAGCTGACTTGTCACCTCATTACTGTGACAGAAGGACTGCTAATTTTGCCCCCCCTTCGCATTACCCTCTGTATTACAGGTTTGTTCAGGGGTTGGGGATGGATGTGGTGGGCAGAGCACCCAGACTCTGTTAAGAGCTAACACAACATCCAATGGGTCACATGAGATCCAACCCAAGATGTCTACCCTAACTCTTGCCAAGTAGCCCGAAACCAGTAACACAGGTGATGTCAGAGGCTTATTAAGGCAAGTGAGCGACTCTGATTTTTAATCTATATTTATAGCCTACTAGCATCAAAAACACTTAATGAGCTCATTAGATCTCAATATATTCATTTAAACTTGCATTGTTGCACTTTGTTTAAAAGCTTCATGAATTCAAATCTTTCCCTGTAATAAAAGCTTTACAATAGAATGGGTATGGGAATATTGTTTTTATGCAAATATCCTTTAGATGGCTTTGTGAGTCATAGGATTCACTCAATAGGTTTCAACACTGCAATGTTTTAAAGCAGCAGTTAAGCCCAAAAACAGGCCCAAAATTGGACATTCTAAGTTGACCCACAGCTGGAGAAATCAGGCCTGACAGAAAATTAGCCCAAACTAAATTAAACAGCAGCCAGAAGTTATCAGTTACAGAGACTGAGATCAAAGGGGTCACAAAGGTTCGGAGGAACCAGGTACAACCAGCCTGTGGGTTGTGTATTCGGGAAGTATCAATCAGACTTTCTGGTACCTAGACTTCCAGCCAATGCTTGAGGATGTGCACTTTACACCTTGCCGCCATGGCAAGTACGACCCTATTGAATAATTTGAACCTGCTCATGACCCCATTGGCCAAAGTGGCAGAACATTCTGGAAGGTTCGAGGTGAGGGGAATAAAAGCACATACCTGGAGACCATTCCCTCAGGGATGACTTTCAGCAAGACCGTGCCAGAAGACCTTGCGACAACCCAAAAGGATGCATGAGAAGAATCACATAGACCTGTGAGGCACACCTTTGTGGAAGAGAGCCAGCACAATGCCAGAGAGAAAGGAGATCTCAAAAACCCAACTCAAACACATGGAGCATTGTGGGGAATATCCTTTCCCAGCCAGAGACAGCTAGATAGAGAGTAAATATTGTGCGAATTTGGGGAATGCACGTGTGCCGTTTGTAAAAAGGAATATTTTATTTGGAAATCCAAGTCAAACTACAGACTGAGTTCTGTGACCCTTTGTCCACTTCACAAAGAGTGTTTGGATAAAGTGTATTTAACACACAAACTGGTAAAAGTATTCAAAGCACAGTCAACAATAGATTTAAACCTATACAAGAAAAGTTCTGAGGAATGGTCACTCGACCGGAAATATTAACTCTGATTTCTCTCCACAGGTGCTGCTAGATCCGCTGAGTTTTTCCAACAATTTCTGTTTTTGTTTCTGTACAACATCCGCAGTTATTTAGGTTTTTACTTCACAAAGAAATGTTGTTTGATTGCACTAAGAATACATATCTTAACTGAGAGATGTTGGTGGCGTGGCAGCACAGCATGCAGGCTCCTGGCCAGAGCTCATCTGCTCCACCAGCTTTTACTTTTTTTCTTCTTTCTCTTCTTTTCTTTCTTACTTTAACCTTATTTACCTTCTGTGGAAGCTCGGATGGCTTTGTGGTGTCCAGTGCGCCTGATGCAGGTTTCTCCCTGGCAGTGGTGGAGTGAGTCGAGTTTGGGCCCAGTGCCTGGTGTGGGACCCAGAAGCCGCTCAGTGGCTGCATTGCCGAGATTGGCCCAATCTGGATTCATAGCAATGGCGTCATCGGTAGAGGCAAGATGGTGACAGGTGGCATGGCGAAGAGACACAAGATTAGCCAACTGCTTCGTGCTGGTGTTGGTCTCAATGTCAGGGTGGAAGAACCTGGATCTAGGCCCATGGCCAGGCACTTAAGAAGAACTGCAAAGTTGAACTTTTAACGTTATTTAGCTTTTTTACTTTGTACCTAAGATTTTGTAGCTAGGCATCTTTGTACCCAAAATGGCACTGGAGAATAGTGACTCTGTACTCTTTTCACTGTATTCTTGTATCCCTGTGCATGAGTACGCAGAACAATAAAACCCAATTCAATTCATCTTAACTTCACCATACCATCTAGTGGTGTTGGGGAGGTGATGGCCTAGCGGTATTATCGCTGGACTGTTTATCCAGCGAGCCAGGTAATGTTCTGGGGACCTGGGTTCAAATCCTGCCATGGCAGATGGTGGAATTTGAATTCAATTAATATCTGGAATTAGCAATCTAATGGTGACTATGAATCAATTGTCAACTGTTGGGGAAAAACCCATCTGGTTCACTAATGTCCTTTAGGGAAGGAAACTGCCATCCTTACCTGGTCTGGCCTACATGTGACCCCAGACCCACAGCAATGTGGTTGACTCTGAAGTGCCTTCTGGGCAAGTAGTGTTGGGCAATTAATGCTGCCTGGCCAGCGATGCCCTCATCCTGTGAATGAATAAAAATATAATGCAACTAGGCCATCACCTCCCCAACACCACTCGATGGTATGGTGAAGTTAAGATGAATTGAATTAGGTTTTATTGTCCTGCGTACTCATGTACAGGGATACAAGAATACAGTGAGAAGTGTACAGAGTCACTATTCTCCAGTGCCATCTTGGGTACGAAGATGCCTAGCTCATCAGATCAGCCTGTGTTATCTTCTTTCTCCTCCAAATAAATTACATAGCACTGAACCTCAGTGGCTGGGTTTCTAACACCCCCACAATGGACATTGTGTCTGGATATCCTTTGTATCCAGTTTAAATATTTATCGGGCCTCACAAAACTTTAATTTGCCTCATGGCTCTATGTTGGCATCAAAATAAAACACAGTTAAAAAGGCCAAAATGTGTCAACTGGTGTATAGTGAGGGAGAGTGTGACCGCTTGTCCACTTTGGCCAGTGAAATAACACATCACAATATTATTTAAATGGGGGGAAGACTGCAGTATGTGTTTGCCCAGAGGAATCTGGCTCCCCTCAGACATGGATAAGAGAAATGTAGCTTGTTGGTAGAAGTATATGACAAGTCAAATGGAAAGTTTTCCCTTATTCCAAGAGTGACAGATGGAAGATTAGCTACGTCTATACGGGGCATTGGTGAGACCCCCAAACATGACAGCTGCTTGTGGTTTCTGTCTCTTTACTGGAGGGAGCATATACTCGCACAGGCAGCAGTTCAGAGAAAGTTCACTTTGTTAAATTCAGGGTCAGATGAGCTGTTTTCTGAGTAAATGTTGTAAAAGTGAGTTGGACAGACACTCATTGGAGTTCAGAAGAATGAAAGGCGATCTTAGTGAAACATAAGAGATTCTGAGGGAGTTGGATGCTGAGAATATGCTTCCCCTTGTGCGAGAATCTAGAACTAGGGGAACAGTTTAAAACAGAGGGAACTCCCATTGAAGATGTTGATGAGGAGACATTGCTTCTCTTGGGGGTGCTTTAATGTTTGGGAATTCTCTCTCCAGAAAGCAGTGGAGGCTGGGTGATTGAATAAATTCAAGGCTGACCTCAGTTCTGAGGAAAGGTCCCCGACCCGCAATGTTAACTGTTTTTTCCTTCACAGATGCTGCCAGACCTGCTGAGCGTTTCCAGCAACTTTCTTTTTGTTCCTGAATTACAGCATCCACAGTTCTTTTGGTTTTTGTTTATATTCAAGGCTGAATTAGACAGCTTTGTGATTTATAAGACATACAAAGAGGTGGGATAACAAGGTGTGGGGCTGGATGAACACAGCAGGCCAAGCAGCATCATAGGAGCAGGAAAACTTGATGTTTCGGGCCCAGACCCTTCATCAGAAATGGGGGAGGGGAAGACAGTTATGAAATAAATAGGGAGAGAGGGGGAGGCGGATAGAAGATGGATAGAGGAGAGGATAGGTGGAGAGGAGGCAGACAAGTCGAAGAGACGGGGGTGGAGCCAGTAAAGGTGAGTGTAGGTGCTGCTTGGCCTGCTGTGTTCATCCAGCCCCACACCTTGTTATCTCGGATTCTCCAGCATCTGCAGTACCTTTTATCTCTGATACAAAGAGGCGGAATTGCTTCTCCCACTGAGTAGTGAATCTATGAAATTCTTTACTGCAGAGGGCTGTTGAGGCTGGGTCATTATGCATATAGCAATCTGAGATGGACAGATTTTTAATCAGTATGGGAGTCAATGTTTATGGGGAAAAGATAGGGAAGTGGAGTTGAGGATTATCGGATCAGCCACATTGTCAATTAATAATGAAATAGACTCAATGGGCTGAATGAAAGAGATAACAAGCATGGGGCTGGATGAACACAGCA